>JAODAL010003129.1:0-179931 GCA_025379985.1 Phyllomedusa bahiana
ACTGACTGTAGGAAAACAGTTTAGGTCTAGAACTCACTCTTTTGCTCATAGTAACCTATAGGCTAAAAAGTGAGTTTTAGACCTAGACAGGTTCATACATGTGGCCCTTAAATATCACTTGCTTGCCATATTGCAGTGCTGACTACCTTTTCTGAATTATTTTTATGCTGACAATCAGGGCTGGGACAAGGTATTACGGTGCTCTAGGCAAAAAAGGCACAAAGTGCCCGCACGATGGAAAATTCAGCCCACTCCATGCCTCCTTTTTCTGCCTGGGATGAAGTGGAGCCCTAGGCGGTTGCCTACCTTCGCCTACCCATCGTCCCGGCCCTGCTGACAATTGAGCATTTACCCATTTGTTGGCTGATTCCTGAGATGCTTACAGGGGCCAATGATCTCGAAGCAATGTCTTAGGAATGCTCCTTTGCCTGATCTTTCCATGTAGAATTGCATTTATACTGCCCTAATGGTGCCATTTACTAAGTACACAAATGCAGTGGATGACCCCGGGATGGGACATTATATAGATCAGGCATCCTCAAACTGCGGCCCTCCAGCTGTTGGGAAACTACAACTCCCATCATTCCCACTGTTATAGACCATATAAATGCATCATGGGAATTGTAGTTTCCCAACAGCTGGAGGGCCGCAGTTTGAGGATGCCTGATATAGATAGTCGTCATTCTAAGCAAATAAATGAATTATCTAATTTATTAAACATTTAATTCTTTAACAATAGACACAAATTACCTGGGCAGCTCATACTTTTCTCACAGATCAAAAAACCATCATTGCAGGTACTGAAAAGTTAAAGCATCACATCAGTTATTCTGACTTAAACCGAATAAAGTAACACTTCACAGTAATTCAAGCACGTGAAACATAGAGGAAGACATCATTTTCCATTGGCTATGCCACACTCTTCTTCCCCTTCAGTTGTATAAATCTTCCAAAGCTTTGCCCTTGAAACAATACACAATGAACTGGCATAGGCCATTGTCAAATTTATAAACTTGTGTGTCCAAAGCCGATAATAAATCCAGTAGTTCAAAAGCCTTATTCCTTTATTGTGTAGGCATCACAAATGAAAAGAGACAAATCTGTGTATGGCATTGGCCGACGCATTTCAGGCTCGTCTGAATCCTTGTTCACAGCTCTCGTCTTTGGACATACAAGTTTATACTTTAACCGGAGGGCAAAGAGACAAATCTGCGTATGGCGTCGGCTGACGCATTTCAGGCTCGTCTGAGCCCTTGTCCACAGCTCTCGTCTATGGGCATACAAGTGTATACTTTAACCGGAAGGCTGCCGGTGATCCGAGCATACAGCCACACGTGTATCCAGGTTTCTACAACAAAGCATCTAAAGACTCTATATTTGTGATGCCTATGCAATAAAGGAATAAATCTTTTAAACTGCTCTATCTATTATTATCTATTATGTTATGTTTAGCACAGACTCAAGGAAAAAAAAGTATATACTATGGTGTGCTTTGGGCACGGCTGTACTTTGCCTAAAACAAGTAAATTAGTTTTGCTCAGAGTCACTCTACTATTAATTCTTCTTTGGTAAACTGATCACAGCAGGTCCAACTCCTGTAACCCCCACTAATCAGAAGACAACAGTGAGAATATCCATGTGATCACTCATTTCCCATGCTAAAGATAGTATTATAAATAGCATATTCACATAAATGGGTTATTACGCAATACGTGGTTGCCCTGAGTCCACCACTCACTTTCACTGAGAGTGAATCCTAGTGTAGGTGGACATCCTTTATGAACATTTTTTACCTTACAGAAAGAAGGCTTTCTATATGGGACACAACCTTTAAGGACTGTGTAGCATCCACTGGTGGCGACAGCCAGTGGGCTATATTTTCTTTCCTCTATGACTGATATGTTTAGAACAATGAATTCAAATGTGATACCGATCTATTAGACTGTGAACCGTGGAGGCAGTGTCCATAACAATGTTATGTCATGAGCCCCATGATTTTAATGCAGTGGAGGTATTCAAATTTGTAAAGTATTAAAGCATAAAGTTCTGTGATAAATACTGGAGACTATATTCAGTATTGTAACTCTCATGATGAGCCTGTTTAAATAAAATAAAGAGAATATATAACATACCAGGTAGTACACTCAAGTGTTTTAGTTTCTCCATGAGGCACAGAATCTCCGTTGAATGTACAAGATCCTCCCACAAATGTAGCTGCTTCAGTAACAGGTAAAACTTCTGGTTCCTCAGGCTGCACTGGCTCAGGGGAGATCCCTGGTTCCTCAGGCTGCACTGGCTCAGGGGAAATCACTGGTTCCTCAGGCTGCTCTGGCTCAGGGGAGATTACTGGTTCCTCAGGCTGCACTGGCTCAGGGGAGATTATTGGTTCCTCAGGCTGCACTGGCTCAGGGGAGATCACTGGTTCCTCAGGCTGCTCTGGCTCAGGGGAGATCACTGGTTCCTCAGGCTGCACTGGCTCAGGGGAAATCACTGGTTCCTCAGGCTGCACTGGCTCAGGGGAGATCACTGGTTCCTCAGGCTGCACTGGCTCAGGGGAGATCACTGGTTCCTCAGGCTGCACTGGCTCAGGGGAGATCACTGGTTTCTCAGGCTGCACTGGCTTAGGGGAGATCACTGGTTCCTCAGGCGCACTGGCTCAGGGGAGATCAATGGTTCCTCAGGCTGCACTGGCTCAGGGGAGATCACTGGTTCCTCAGGCTGCACTGGCTCAGGGGAGATCACTGGTTCCTCAGGTTTCACTGGCTCAGGGAGATCACTGGTTCCTCAGGCTGCACTGGCTCAGGGGGGATTATTGGTTCCTCAGGCTGCACTGGCTCAGGGGAGATCACTGGTTTTCCCCAGGCTTTCACTGGCTCAGGGGAGATCACTGGTTCCTCAGGTTTCACTGGCTCAGGGGAGATCACTGGTTCCTCAGGCTGCACTGGCTCAGGGGAGATTATTGGTTCCTCAGGCTGCACTGGCTCAGGGGAGATCACTGGTTCCTCAGGCTGCACTGGCTCAGGGGAGATCACTGGTTCCTCAGGCTGCACTGGCTCAGGGGAGATCACTGGTTCCTCAGGTTTCACTGGCTCAGGGGAGATCACTGGTTCCACAGGCTGCACTGGCTCAGGGGAGATCTCTGGTTCCTCAGGCTGCACTGGCTCAGGGGAGATCACTGGTTCCTCAGGCTGCTCTGGCTCAGGGGAGATCACTGGTTCCTCAGGCTGCTCTGGCTCAGGGGAGATGGCTGGTTCCTCAGGCTGCTCTGGCTCAGGAATGATCACTGGTTCCTCAGGCTGCTCTGGCTCAGGGGAGATCACTGGTTCCTCAGGCTGCTCTGGCTCAGGAGAGATCACTGGTTTCTCAGGCTGCTCTGGCTCAGGGACGATCACTGGTTCCTCAGGCTGCTCTGGCTCAGGGGAGATTACTGGTTCCTCAGGCTGCTCTGGCTCAGGGAGATCACTGGTTCCTCAGCTGCTCTGGCTCCGGGGAGATCACTGGTTCCTCAGCTGCTCTGGCTCAGGGGAGATCACTGGTTCCTCAGGCTGCTCTGGCTCAGGGGAGATCACTGGTTCCTCAGGCTGCTCTGGCTCAGGGGAGATTACTGGTTCCTCAGGCTGCTCTGGCTCAACTGGGTTGGGTTCTGGCTCCTTGGGCTCAGATGTCTCTGTTAAAGAATATAGCAAAAACAAGAATGTGAACTTTAAAGCCAACCTTCTTCTTTTTTTAGTGTAGTAGATACACTTCTAATACTTTATGCCATAAGGCAGAGAAAATAAATGTTAAACAGAGAAAATTGTTCGAGGAAAATGAGTTTCTAAAAGATAATTGATGCACACTAATATAGATATCTCGCCGGATAGATTTTTAGATCACATGAAAATGGCGTATGTGGCAGACTGTTTTTCATGCTACTTTCAGGGTGTGTTTCAGACAATTTTTCTATGTGCAACCTTATGATTTGTGTACATGCACATCAACATTTTATTCAAAGATCTTTAAGAAATTTGGTGCAGTTTAGAACTCTTCTTAGCCTCTCTCCTATTTTACATTTTTCTTTTCATAGTTTAGTTAAAGGAGTTATCTGGGAGGGGAGTTTAATGATTTCATACAACACTATAAACAGCATTTACATTGACAAGTAAAGATATTTCACTACCTTCATTTGTTTCTTTTCTTTTGCCTCCTTATTCATCTATCATAAGATCATAGACATTTCCTGGTTGTGGGAGGGTCAGCAGTTCTTCTGCAGATTTTTCCTACAAGTCCCAGAATCCCTTGCAGTTATAATCTAGAACTTCTCTGTACCCACCCCCTAATCCTCCTAGCACTGTTCATCATTATTCTCACACATGTACAACTCATGCCTCCTGCATCTCTGCTCCAGTTCACTCCCTGGTAGGTAGTAAAGTCACCAATCAGTTTGTAACATAGTAAAAAGACATTATTTCCTCATATATATAAAATTTGGGTTATATATTTCTATGTGTATACTGTACATCCACCACAGCAGGTATACAGCTATCCCATCATTGTAACTCTGATTGCTGTGGGGAATGTGGAATCGCCCAGCTTTTCTGTAAACTGGATAGTCTATCTATCCTACAAGAAAGGTGAGTGATGTCACACCCCCCATGGAAACCAGTTTTTATCATGGGAAAGCTGTGTGTTGGCCATAGAGGATGTGGCATCATCCCTGTAACCAGTGATGTCAGGGCAGTGTCTCACAATGCTTTACCCTGGCTGCTGGTGGATAATCTCAGAGGTCCTAATGCACATTCAGCCAATTAAACAATACAAGCCTTCTGCTTGCAGCCTGCAGCTCTGTACTAGAATGATTACATTCCAGTCAGCTACTCTGTTTATTAGTCAATGCTTGCAACTAGTTTTTTCTGCTCAGATCACAACCACTACAGTGTTTCTGAGCTGACCCTGGCTTCAAAGCACACACACTGAGAGATGGAAAAAACATCCATAGATTCAGAAGCAAAGACATGTGATCTATGGACATCACATGGTTTACAGGAAGTAGGAAGATAGAGCAACATGGATGACTTTAGATTACTATAATAGGTATAATACAACTTCTAATGCCATGAAATATTCTTTGCAGATGAGTTAGTTACAGCCCAGGAAAGTGTTTCTTTACAGTTATTTTTTCTAAAGGAATCCTAAATTCTGGTTATACCCAATGTCAATTAAGCATTAGCATACTCTCTACTCCTTATGTCACCCTTGCTCTATTACCTTGAAACAACAAATGTGCAGTCTGAGGGATGATCATCGGTTCTATTGTGAATTCAGGACTATAAGTAGGAATAATGCCATTGTCCAAGTCTACATCTTCAAATGATGACCTTTCATAATCTTCTTTTCAAAGTAAATTAAATAAGATTTAAATTGGTATTCTCACCACATTGATTACACATTAAGTCAAAGGTAAATTAAGACTGCTACCAAATACATTGCTGTTCTGGTTTTGCTTTCTATCAAAGTTAAAGCAATTCTTATTTTCTGCATGTTTACAGAAGATTTAATAGATTACTGGCTACCTCTCTCTGCAGTCCTGGCCAGGATGTTGATATCACTCCTTGCTGTGTCTTATCAGCAGTACAGAAGCTTGATTATCTTTATCACTGACAAACGTTAACCCTTTAGAACTCTATAGTCTTGTGCCCTGATGTTAAAACCCCTCTATGACCAATTTCCCTTTATCAGGTTCAGCTAAGAATAGCAGAGCTGAAATATCAGTAACTGCTGTAGAACTGCCCACAGCCTGAACTGGAAGTGGGAGCCTAAAGCTGACTGTGAATAGCAGGCTCTATGAAACAGATAGATGGGAAACCCCCCTTTTAAGATGAATATGTATTTCCATGTTAATCATAATTAAAATCCCCCTGTTATCTGAAGCCTAAAATTGTTATCTAACAACTATATGCAAATTTACATACCCCTCCCTCAAAGAGCTTGCTTTTTAGACTTTTTCAAAGTGGCTGTAAGGAACTGATAGGAGGTTTCTCAGATATACACAGTAGTATCAGTACTATCCAGTGCCTCTCTAGTAGATCATACTTATAACAACTTTATCATAAAATATTTTAAAGTCAACTTATATTTCATTGCTTTGGAAGTTTCCTTAGATGACTAATCTCTTCCTCTTTTTTCTCTTTGCCCCTGTGCTTTCCAAGTTCCTCTTTGCTACTGAAGACACCAAAACCTCAGCTATAACATATTAAACTCTTTATGGACTGGTCTATTTTTGTTGTTTTTTAACATTCTTGCCTTACAAGAGCCATAGTTTTTGTTATGTTTCCGATGACATTGTTGTTTGAGGGCTTGTTTTACGTGGCCTTTAAATAGTTCCATTTTATTCATCTTATGCTTTTTTTTTTGTTTAGCTTTCTATGCCATTAACATTGACTAGTTAATTTTAGTTCGTAGGTAAGTCCATTTATAATGATACCAAGTTTATATAATTTATGTAGCTGTTATGTTTTTTTCTAATAATAAGAAATTAAAAAAACTTTTTTTTTTGCATCACTATTATCGGCATCCAAAAAGTTTTTCGGGACAGGGAAAGGTGAGAATGTAAAACCATCTCAAGAGATTGATGCCAGAAATGCAAAAGTCTCCTCAATGGAGGGGACAGGCAGAAGCTGGTAAAGTCAACATCTACTTTGGTCACACCAGACCACAGCATTCAGAAGACGAGCAACTCCGGATTACGGAGACTCAGCCTTCTAGGTAAGCATACTCTTTTTCTATATTGTTTCTAGAACTAGGTTCCACATGCTAGATACAATGTAAATTGGAACTGCTGACCAGCGCACTAGAGATCCACCTAACAGACGTCATGTATACATAAGTATAACTACCTTTAGTTTCTTCTGAGATGTCTTCCTCGGATGATTTCTCTTTTATCTTACTACTAATCTTTCCAAGTTCTTCTTTGCTTCCATGGCCATGGGCAAATTGACCTCTATACTTCTGGTTCATCTTGTCATCTCCCGCCTAGACTACTGCAACATCCTTCTCAGTGGCCTCCCAGCTAGCACCCTCGCTCCCCTCCAATCCATCCTTAACTCTGCTGCCCGTCTTATCCACCTCTCTCCTTGCTACTCCTCTGCCTCTCCCCTCTGCCAATCCCTTCACTGGCTTCCCATTGCCCAGCAAATTCATTTCAAGCTACTAACCATGACCTACAAGGCTCTCCATGACCTCTCCCCTCCATACATCTCTGCCCTAATTTCCAAATATCTCCCCCAACGCACTCTCCGCTCCTCACAGGACCTTCTCCTCTGCTCTCCCCTTATCAGCTCCTCACACAACCGTCTCCAAGACTTCTCCCGTGCTTCACCCACACTCTGGAACTCACTGCCCCAACACATCAGACTCTCCTCCACTTTCACCAGCTTCAAAAGCAACCTGAAAACCCATTTCTTCAGGCTTGCCTATAACCTTCACTAAACTTGTCACTACTTCCTCCACAGACATGTCTGCCCCTCACCTCCTGTCTCTTTCCCCTCCTTGTAGATTGTAAGCGCTCGCGGGTAGGTTCCTCTCTCCCTCTGTCGTGCCAATTGTCATTCTCACTTATCATTGTACTCGTTTGACTTATGTAATGTATGTAACCCCCTCGAATGTACAGCGCCCTGGAATCAATGGCGCTTTAAAATAAATAATAATAATAATAAAAATCTTTCCATATGCCTCTCTATTTCCCTGTCCTTGGCCAGATTTACCAACAAACTTGATGGTTCCTGTATAAATTTAACATTGAAATAATAAGGCTAGGCATTGGCACCCAAATTTTAAATCAGAGAAGTGACTTAAAGCTCCGGGACCACCACATACCCTATCATATACCATATGAAATTTATAACACTCTGTCTTCTTATGCAAAAGAGAGGCCTTTTGGCCCCTTAAGGGTCTAAGGTCGGGCAGCACACTACTGCATCTGCACCAGCACCACTAAACCCCTAGCCAGAATTTTAACAAGATGCTGGTTGACAAATGGAGCATATGGTCACATCTTAGACACAACTTTTATATATACTGTATCAGGTATAATCACAATGACGCATAAGAATTAATGACCTTTGTTTTCTTTGGAGTTGTCTTCCTCGGCTGACTCTTTGCTTCCACCATGTAGTTTAATATCGATCTTTCCATGTGCTTCTTTATTTCCCTGTCCGTAGCCAGATTTACCTCCAAACTTGATGGTTCCTGTAGAAATTTAACAATGAAATAATAAGGCTAGGTACTAGGATATGACTGTTGATTGAATTGACATCTACATTTTAGATCAGGGAAGTAACTTAAATCTTTTGGGCCAGAATGTAAAATTTTTAACCTCTTCTCATGTGGCAGAGAGGCCTTTTGGCCCTTTAAGGCCATGTCCCCATGGCAGTGGTTTGCAGCCGTTTTTTCTGACGGCTTGCGGTTTTGCAAATTGTCTGAAAAACCAGCCGCAAACTTTTACATGGGACTCTTTGGAAAACCCGTGCAGCAGTCCACACTGCACAGGTTTTCCGCCAGGCAGTTTTTCAGACCACCGGCTGCCTGAAAAACATTCTACTTGTTCATTCTTCCGTCTGGTTTTCGGATGGGATATGATCAAGTGAATGTGAAGGGAGAGGCCTTTTCTCCGCTAATCGCGGAGAAAAGCCGTCCTCCAGCGGCCGTGTGCATGGCACAAAAACCAGACAAATACCGGTCCGATAAACCAACAGTTATTTGTCCTGTGCCGTGGGGACGCGCCCTAAGGGTCTAATTTCCGGTAGCACGCTACTGCATCCGCACACACTCCACTAAAACCCCTATCCAGAATTTTAACAAGATGCTGGTTAACAAGTGGGACATGTGGTCAAATCTTAGACACAACTATTATATGTATACTGTATCATGTATAAGCACAACGATGAATAAGAATTAATGACCTTTGTTTTCTTTGGAGTTGTCTTCCTCAGATGATTCTTTGCTTTCTCCATGTATTTTAATATCGATCTTTCCATGTGCCTCTTTACTTCCCTGTCCATAGCTAGATTTACCTCCAAACTTGATGGTTCCTGTATAAATTTAACAATGAAATAATAAGGCTAGGTACTAGGATATGACTGTTGATTGAATTGGCATCTACATTTTAAATCAGGGAAGTAACTTAAAGTTTTTGGGCCAGAATGTAAAATTTTGACCCTTTCTCATGTGGCAGAGAGGCCTTTTGGCCCTTTAAGGGTCTAATTTCCGGTAGCACACAACTGCATCCGCACACGCACCACTAAAAGCCCTATCCAGAATTTTAACAAGATGCTGGTTAACAAGAGGGACATATGGTCAAATCTTAGACACAACTATTATATGTATACTTTATATAGTATAATCACAATGACACATAAGAATTAATGACCTTTGTTTTCTTTGGAGTTGTCTTCCTCGGCTGACTCTTTGCTTCCTACATGTAGTTTAATATCGATATTTCCATGTGCATATTTACTTCCCTGTACTTGGTTAGATTTACCTCCAAGCTTGATGGTTCCTGTATAAATTTAACATGATAAGGCTAGGCATCAGGATATGACTGTTGATTGAATTGGCACCCAAATTTTAAATCAGAGAAGTTAAAGCTGCGGGACCACCACATACCCTATCACATACCATATGAAATTTATAACACTCTGTCTTCATATGCAAAAGAGAGGCCTTTTGGCCCCTTAAGGGTCTAAGGTCGGGCAGCACACTACTGCATCTGCACCGGCACCACTAAACCCCTAGCCAGAATTTTAACAAGATGCTGATTGACAAATGGAGCATATGGTCACATCTTAGACACAACTTTTATATATACTGTGTCACGTATAATCACAATGACGCATAAGAATTAATGACCTTTGTTTTCTTTGGAGTTGTCTTCCTCGGCTGACTCTTTGCTTCCACCATGTAGTTTAATATCGATCTTTCCATGTGCTTCTTTATTTCCCTGTCCGTAGCCAGATTTACCTCCAAACTTGATGGTTCCTGTAGAAATTTAACAATGAAATAATAAGGCTAGGTACTAGGATATGACTGTTGATTTAATTGACATCTACATTTTAGATCAGGGAAGAAACTTAAATCTTTTGGGCCAGAATGTAAAATTTTTAACCTCTTCTCATGTGGCAGAGAGGCCTTTTGGCCCTTTAAGGCCATGTCCCCATGGCAGTGGTTTGCAGCCGGTTTTTCTGACGGCTTGCGGTTTTGCAATCCATCTGAAAAACCGGCCGCAAACTTTTACATGGGACTCTATGGAAAACCCGTACAGCAGTCCCCACTGCACAGGTTTTCCGCCAGGCAGTTTTTCAGACCGCCGGCTGCCCGAAAAACATTGTACTTGTTCATTCTTCCATCCAGTTTTCGGATGGGATATGATCAAGTGAATGTAAAGGGAGAGGGCTTTTCTCCGCTAATCGCGGAGAAAAGCCGTCCTCCAGCGGCCGTGTGCAAGGCACAAAAACCGGACAAATACCGGTCGGATAAACCAAGAGTTATTTGTCCTGTGCCGTGGGGACGTGCCTTAAGGGTCTAATTTCCGATAGCACACTATTGCATCCGCAAACACCACTAAAACCCCTATCCAGAATTTTAACAAGAGGCTGGTAAACAAGTGGGACATGTGGTCAAATCTTAGACACAACTATTATATGTATACTGTATCATGTATAAGCACAACGATGAATAAGAATTAATGACCTTTGTTTTCTTTGGAGTTGTCTTCCTCGGCTGACTCTTTGCTTCCTCCATGTAGTTTAATATCGATCTTTCCATGTACCTCTTTATTTCCCTGTCCGTAGCCAGATTTACCTCCAAACTTGATGGTTCCTGTAGAAATTTAACAATAAAATAATAAGGCTAGGTACTAGGATATGACTGTTGATTGAATTGGCATCTACATTTTAGATCAGGGAAGTAACTTAAAGCTTTTGGGCCAGAATGTAAAATTTTGACCCTCTTTTCATGCGGCAGAGAGGCCGTTTGGCCCTTTAAGGTTTTATTTCTGTTAACACACTACTGCATCCACACAGGCACCACTAAAACCCCTATCCAGAATTTTAACAATATGCTGGTTAATAAGTGGGACATGTGGTCAAGTCTTAGACACAACTATTATATGTATACTGTATATAATATAATCACAATGACACATAAAAATGAATGACCTTTGTTTTCTTTGGAGTTGTCTTCTTCGGATGATTCTTTGCTTCCTCCATTTATTTTAATATTAATCTTTCCATGTGCCTCTTTACTTCCCTGTCCTTGGCCAGATTTGCCTCCAAACTTGATGGTTCCTGTAGAAATTTAGCAATGAAATAATAAGGCTAGGCATTAGGCTATGACTGTTGATTGAATTGGCATCTAAATTTTAGATCAGGGAAGTAACTTAAAACTCCTGGGCCACAATGTAAAATTTTGACCTTCCTCTCATGAGGCAGAGAGGCCTTTTAGCCTGTAAGGGTCTAAGTTCCGGTAGCACACTACTGCATCCGCATACATACCACTAAAACCCCTATCCAGAAGTTTAACGAGATTCTGGTTAACAAGTGGGACATATGGTCAAGTCTTAGACACAACTATTATATGTAAACTGTATATAGTAAAATCACATTGATACATAAGAATTAATGACCTTTGTTTTCTTTGGAGTTGTCTTCCTCGGCTGACTCTTTGCTTCCTCCATTTATTTTAATATTAATCTTTCCATGTGCCTCTTTATTTCCCTGTCCGTAACCAGATTTACCTCCAAACTTGATGGTTCCTGTATAAATTTAGCAATGAAATAATAAGGTTAGGCATTAGGATATGACTGTTGATTAAATGGCATCCAAATTTTAAATCACAGAAGTAACTTAAAGCTCCCGGGCCACAATTTTGACCATCATATGTGAATTTTTTAAGATTTTAAATCCCTACATATAAACAATTTTGCTTTGGATATTATTAATTTTTAAAAAAAATGTAATAACCCAATAGCTAGTTATTTTTTGTTTTACAATAAATACCCTTTTCTTTTGAGTCATTATCTTCCCCTGAGTCGTTATCTTCACTAGATTTCTTCTTTCCATTAATGCCAAATCCAACTGTAATAAAAGAAAATGTGTTTTTAGAGTTTCACCGCTAAGGACAGGTTCATAGTCTTTTATCCATCACCAGTTTGAAAGACCTTGGAAAATTAGAACAGAAAATGAACAGTAACAGAAAAAAAAAAAAAAAACATTCAGGCCAGGTATGATAAAATGATGGCAATGCAAACTACACCACTTACCTTAAAATATGTTGATTAAATATATTGATATTTTGCTGACTTTGATTATGTAACCTGTCATTTGACCTCTACTCACGTTACAACTCCAGGACAAGCTTAAAGTTGTCTGAGATTAAAACAACATGGTTGCTTTCTTTCAAAAACAGCACCACCTCTGTCACAGGATATGTCTGGTATTGCAGCTCAGGTGGATCTGCCATACCAGACACAATGGTAAAGTTTTTAAAACAAACCAGACATGTTTTTCTAATCCTGAAAAATCTCTTTAAAAAGCTTAACATTGACATTGAAAGGGTCATATGAAAATAATAAAAAGTTGTTCCATTTTCCAGAAAGATTACCACTCTGGTTGATGGACCATGTCTGGTGTTGATTTTTAACAGGACTGATCTAGAGTACCAGACACAGTCCATTGACAACAGTGGAATTGTTTCCATTAGAAATCAGACCATTTTTGTGCCATTTTTCTAATCTCACTCTAGCAAGATATTATAATTTTTTTGGAATTGATAAATGTATGGCTACCAAGCCCATCCACAACCCTGTAATTTCCTTCCACAATTTATACCACCATTTAGGCTCAGAACTAAACACAATTTAGGCTCCGAACATTACACAATATCAGTTAACTCAAGACATAAACTTCACCTGTCCCAAGATACTACTGAGAGTCTGACCATTGCTCTGAATATTAACCCATTTTTTAGAAGAGAAATACATAGTTTGAAATCCAATTAGTCCATTTTACTTAATGATAAAAATATGTGCTTATAGCATAACTAAGAGAATAATAACTTAAAGGATAGAAATGTACATTATCCCAATTAAGCACACACACCCCTATCAGATATTGTAGCAGTTAGCAAGTTCAACATAACAAGAACTTACTACACCATTCTCCAGTTTTCTTTTAGTTTTTCTAAATCCACCTTTAAATTACTGATGACTACTGATTTCAAATTACTTTGACTCCCCAATGTTACTCAGTTTCCCAGTTTTGTGGGCAAACAATCCTAGCTAACCCCTAGCTGTATGTTAGCACCATCTAATTCTGTGTCGAGAAAGAAGAAAGTCATCCAATGTATTAAATAGAACTTATAAAATACAACCATAATTTTTCATACATTTGCCTCTCGAACATTTATTTCCCCCCAAAAAGTACCATAACTTGGCAAAATACCATCTTAATCTGAGAGTGGCAGTGCAATGGAAAGAATTATCTGAGCCCTAACCTCAGGTCTAAACCTAACCCAAATCTCAATCCTAACCCTTACATGTTCCACAGATGTTCTTACACAGTTTGGAGGCATTTGGCTGCTGAAAGTGCTTTCTAGAGGCCAAAAAACACATGCAGGATTTTTCACCCATGGACAATGGGATTTAGGTTTGGGATGTTTTAAATTTGAATATTTTGACAACTTTGGCCGCACTGCTAGCGGACCAAATAGAGAGCTATTCGAGCAATACTACTCATAAAAAAAATAAGGCGTGCCAATATCTTTCTTCATACTACTCTCTATTGTTGTCTAAACAGTAAAAACATATGTTGTCCTGCTTCCTTATTAAACTTGCTTGTTATGTCAAGTCCATTATTAATTTCATGTTTTCCATTCATTTTAAAAGTTTTTGTCTCACCACCACTACCAAACTTAATTGTTCCTGTATGGAGACCAAAAGAGCCCCCTAGATCTAGATTGGGTGATTGTATTTTGCCTCTTTTCAAGTCAATTGTTTCTGTTTAAATGAAGGAAAAAAGCATAGAACTTGTTTTATAAAATATAACCTCCCCAAAGTTATTTTCCTTTATGAAAACAAATGATGGGTATTTAATTTCTTATATGTAAATACCCTCACCCTCCTAATTCTCATGCACAGTTGGCTCATTGCTAGCTACAAGTCGACCCGTGAATCGGATATTCCTTCATGGGAACATCCATTTAAGTGTTCACAGAAAGTGTACTACATTTGTAGGTAACACAATTATATCTTTCCTCCTTTTAAATCAATAATTTCTGTTTAAATGAAGGCATAAATAATTTAACTTGTATTATAAGATATATCCCCTATCACGTCACTTCTACTTACCATTACAGAAACAAACTAGACTATATTCCAGTTCCTTTGATTTCTAATATATAAATACCCATCACCTCAACAGCCAGTTACTATGTTTATAAGCTTACTTTGTCCTCCTTTAATTTCAAGTCCACCATTAATTTCATGTTCTCCATTGATTTCAAAAGTCTTTGCCTCCCCACCTTTCCCAAACTCAATTTTTCCAGTGTGTTGACCAAGTACACCCCCAAGATGAAGGTTGGGTAGCTGTATATTGCCTCCTTTTAAGTCAATTTTGTCTGTTTAAATGAAGGAACAAAGCGTTTAGCTAATCTTATATGGATAGATAAATTCCCATCACCTCAACAGACATTTACTATATGTAATAGCTTACGGTGTTCTCCATTAATTCCAAATCTGCCATTTATTTCATGTTCTCCATTGATTTCAAAAGTTTTTGTTTCCCCATGACTCCCAAACTTAATTTTTCCAGTTTGTTGACCAAATGCACCACCAAGATTTAGGTCGGGGAGTTGCATTTTGCCTCCTTTAAAGTCAATTGTATCTGTTTCAGTGAAGATACAAAGCAAATAACTGATGTTATATGATTCTGCTCCCAGCCCCCAAAATGATTTTCTCCTACCATAGTGGAATATATAAATATTAAGTGATTATAAAATACTCCACCATCTCAATAGTTTGAAAAGACTAAGGCTATGTCTACACGCCAATGTTAAAATGCTGTCGGAAATCTGACAGTATTTTAAGTTCACCGTACCACGGTTTTTGTGGTTTGCTGGTGTGTGCCAAAAACTACGGTCGGATTTCAGTCGGCCCAGTACATAGAACTGTACTAGAATTGGCCGGAAGATAGAATATGTTCTATATCCAGGCGGATTCCAACGGTTTAGAATTTAGATTTTCCATTGCGGTCTATGGGCACTGGTTACAGTCGGATTTTTGTGAATTCTAAATACTGGATCCACTTAAAAATCCGACCAAAAAACAGTGCTGTGTAGACATGGCCTAATACATATATACAAAATAAATCATACATGGAGGAAGCTTATAGTTTCCTTTATGGTTATTTTCTTCTTCTGATTTCCCAAATCCACCTTTAAATGTAATTAATTTCTATTAACGTCAAATGTCTTTCTCTCCCTACCATAGCCAAACTTATTTTGCCGCCTTTTCAATAAATTATTTGCGGTCAAATGAAAGAACAAAGCATAACACTGCCTTAATAATATAGGGGAACTAGGATATATGTGCAGAAATATACATGGAGGAATCTTAAGTTTCCCTTTGTCATGACCTACTTTAGATGATGTCCCAACTCCAACCTTGAATTTGTGTTTTTTTGTTAATTTCAAGGGTTTTTTTGTCTCCCTACCATTACCAAACTCAATTTTCCCAGTTGGCTGACTCAATTTGCCCTCATATTTAAAATGGGTAGCTGTATTTTGCCTCCTTTTAAGTCAATTAATTCTATTTAAATAAAAGGAACAAAACATATAACTTGTGTTATAATACAGTATATTTTAACCCCATGAGTTTTAAATTGTACTCTTTCCATTACAAAACTATCTCACCTGATTCCATTTTCCCTTTTAAATTTCTGATATTAAAAAAATTTTAATATATTATAGGTTAAAAATGGCCTACCCCAACAGTCATTGAGTAAAATCTTACGTTTTCCTCCTTTGCTTATTTCAAGTCCACCATTAATTTCATGTTTTCCATTCATTTCAAAGGTTTTTGTCTCTCCAATTTCCCCAACCAATATTTTTTCCCGTGGTGGGTACCCACAGAACCCCCTAGATTTAGATTTGGTAATGGGATTTTCCTTCCTTTTAAGTAAATTGTGTCTGTTTAAATGAAGGAACAAAGCATTAAGCTACTCTTATACGAATAGATAAATACCCATCACCTCAACAGTTATTTTCTATGTAAAAGCTTACGTTGTCCTCCATTAATTCCAAGTCCGCCATTAATTTCATGTTCTCCATTGATTTAAAAAGTTTTTGTCTCCCCATGATCCCAAACTTAATATTTCCAGTTTGTTGACCAAGTGCACCCCCAAGATTTAGGTTGGGAAGTTGTATTTTACCTCCTTTAAAGTCAATTGTGTCTGTTTAAATGAGGGAACAAAGCATATAACTACTGTTATATGAATCTACCCTCCCTCCACCCACAAAGAAATTTCATCCTAACATAGTGGAATAAATATAAATATATTATGAATTATAAAATACTCCACCACCACAATAGTATAGAAAAAGGTACCTATTTACAAAATAAATGGTAAAGCTTATATTTTCCAACATCATTATCTCCCTTTAAATATTTTCCCAAATTCACCATTCATTTCATGTTTCACATTCACTTCACTTGTCTCTCCACCAGTACCCAACCTAATTTTTCAATTTTGGTGACTAAATAAGCCCCCACATTTATAAAAGATGAAGCAAATTTTAATTTGAGCTTTAACGTGCTACAGAGCATGGTGCAGCAAACATTAACGTTACAGTTTCAATGTGATGAGCTGTGTTAGGAGTCAAGTGAAATTTTGCTACATCCTTAAGTTTGTTGGTTATATTTTTCCTCCTTTCAAATCAATAATTTCTGTTAAGATGAAGGAACAACTCACATAATTTGTACTATAACAAATATCCAGGTCATATCCATTACCATTGCAGGCACCAACAAGATACTTTCCCAAAATTTCTATTTTTTAAATATTTTAAAAAACCGCCCTCAATCATTTACTATGTCTAATAGCTTACGTTGTCCTCCGTTTATTTCAAGTCCACCATTAATTTCATGTTCTCCATTGATTTCAAAAGTCTTTGTCTCTCCAGCATTACCAAGCTCAATTTTCCCAGTTTGTTGGCCAAGTACACCCCCTAGATGTAGGTTGGGTAGTTGTATATTACCTCCTTTTAAGTCAATAATGTCTGTTTTAATGAAGGAACAAAGCAAATAACTGCTGTTATATCTGCCCTGTACCCCAAAAAGTTTTGAATTATAAAAGACTCCATCACCTTAAAGGGGTTGTATCATTTCATTAAATGGTCTTCAGAATAAGGGGCGTGAAAACAAGCAATTTTGCAATTGGAGTCATTCAAAGCTGTTTTTTTTCACAGATTCCTTATTTCGTTTTCTGTAAAAAAACTTGCCCATGGGGTCAATCCCCCCTTTTTACATTTCTTACTGAGGGCTCTAAAAATTTACATTCTGTTAAGCCCCCCGGGGGCTGTATTCACGGAGTTGCATTCCGCCTCTCACTCAGAATTAGGGGCCGTGAACAATTTCACACTATTACAGTTAGCAATCTCCTAATGACACTGCATCTGACAATATAAATCATAAAACAGTGAGAATTTAAGGCGGCCGCGGTGCCTTCATAATGCTCCAGCTGTTAAGAGACTGAAAAAAAAGTCACTTTATACGCTAACTGCTACCATCATATGACACTGCAGCGCCTCTGAATAATCAGAAAACCAGCATTATTGTGCAACATTGCCTTAAATGACTCCTGTGTAGTTGGTGCCATTGTGAAAACATAAGAGGAGTAGGACGGATCTTTGCTGGAAATTCAACTGTAAGTAAACGTCCAGCAGTGAGAGATCCATTGCTGAGTTCAACGGAAGACTCTGTTTTAGACTAAATGCAGAGTATGTAAACAGCTCTTACAAAACATAAGACGCATAGTGAGAGACAGTGACATGTGGAGGTGGGGGGGGGGAGAGGGACACACTGGAGCTCAGCAATGAACAGTGAATTGGGGAATGATGTCATCGCCCCCTTCAAGTTAAGAAACACCCAGTGGAGGGAAAGAAACGCCCACCCTGGAATTTCAGGAAATAGAGGATCAAGCTTCAAGAGAACAGTCGCACTGCTTAAGCGATACATCACCTATAAAATATCGGGAAAGACGTAATACAATCTTTAAAAAAATAAATCTTATATATAATTATCTTCTTCTCATGTCTTCCCAATAAATGCTTTCTATTAATTTAAAAAGTTTTTGTCTCTCCTCCATACCCATACATAGATTGAGTAGCTGTACTTTGCCTCCTTTCAACCCAATTATTTCTGTATATATGAAGAAACAAAGTATTTAACTGCTGTTATAGGAAACTGCCTTCCCGCTAAAAAGGTTATTTCCCTCTATAATAGTGGAAGAAGTGTGAATTTATTCTAAAAATATGTAACACCCCAACACCAGAGAGACTAGTACAATGTATTTACAGACATAAATTTAATAAATGGAGGAATCATAAGTTTTTCGCCGTCATGATCTTCTTCAGATATTTCCCAGAATATTAAGAGTTGAATTATATATGATATCAATTATACAGACACTTGTCTCTATCATTACAAAAACAAACTAGACTATAATCTAATTTCTTTTATTTTTTATATTTTGTGTATATATAAACCTCCATCACCAAAGAAATAATTCTCTATGAGCAAAATCTTACGTTTTCCTCCTTCCTTATGAAATTCGCTTGATATTTCAAGTCCACCATTAATTTCATGTTTTCCATTAATTTCAAAGGTTTTTGTCTCCCCACCTTTTCCAAACTCAATATTTCCAGTGTGGAGACCAAGAGAGCCCCCTAGAGTTAGATTTGGTAATGGTATTTTTCCTCCTTTCAATTCAATTTTGTCTGTTTAAGTGAAGGAACAAAGCATTTAGCTACTCTTATACGAATAGATAAATACCCATCACCTCAACAGTCATTTTCATGTGTTAAATAGGCTTACGTTTGTCCTCCAGTAATTCCATGTCCACCATTAATATCCATGTACTCTTCCATTTAATTTCAAAGGTTTTTGTCTCCCCACCTTTTCCAAACTCAATATTTCCAGTGTGGAGACCAAGAGAGCCCCCCTAGAGTTAACATTTGTCGTACAAGGAATTTTTCCTCCTTTCAAACAATATATTGTCCTGTTTAAGTGAAGGAACAAAGCATTGAGCTACTCTTATACGAATAGATAAATACCCATCACCTCAACAGTCATTTACTATGTGTAATAGCTTACGTTGTCCTCCATTAATTCCAATTCCACCATTAATTTCATGTTCTCCATTAATTTCAAAGGTTTTTGTCTCCCCACCTTTCCCCAAAAACTCAATTTTTCCAGTGTCTTTGACCAAGTTACACCCCCAATATGAAGGTTGGGTAGTGTGTATATTGCCTCCTTTTGAGTTCAATTTTGTCTGTTTAAGTGAAGGAACAAAGCATTTAGCTACTCTTATATGAATAGATAAATACCCATCACCTCAACAGTCATTTTACTATGGTAATAGCTTACTGTGTTTACTCCATTAATTTCAAGACTGCCATTATTTCTCATTCTTCTTCATCCATTGATTTCAAAAGTTTTTGTCTCCCCATGACTCCCAAACTTAATTTTTCCAGTTATGTGGCCAAGTGGTGCACCCCCAAGAATTAGTCGGGAAGTTGTATTATTGCCTCCTTTAGAAGTCAATTGAGTGTCTGTAAAATGAGGGAAACAAGCATATAACTTACGTTATACAAAATCTGTCTGCCCTCCTCCCCTAACGCAAACGCAAAGTAAATTTCATCATAAACATAGTGGAATAAATATATTATAACTAAAAAAACTCCACACCACCAAAATGGTATAGAAAAAAGTACAAAATAAATTATAAATGGAGAAAGCTTATATTTTCAACATCATTATGGCCCTTTAAATAATGATCCAATTCTCCTTAATTCCATGTTTCACATTCATATTCAAAAGTCTGTCTCCCCACCAATACCAAACCTAATTTTTCCGCTCTGGTGACTAAATAAGCCCCCACATTTCTAAGAGATGTAGCAAACTTTAATTTGACCTTTAATGTGCTACAGACCATGGTGCAGCAAACATTAACATTACAGTTTCAATGTGAGGAGCTGTGTTAGGTGTAAAGTCTGCTACATCCTTAAGTTTGGTAGTTGTATCTTTCAAATCAATCATCTCTGTTGAAATCAAGGAACAAATCACATAATTTGTATTATAACAAATATCCAGGTAATTTCCATTACCATTACAGACACTAACAAGACTATATTCCAGTTCTTCTAGTTTCTAATACATAAATACCGTCACCTCAACAGTCATTTACTATGTGTAATCGCTTACGTTGTCCTCCATTAATTCCAAGTCCACCATTAATTTCATGTTCTCCATTAATTTCAAAGGTTTTTGTCTCCCCACCTTTTCCAAACTCAATATTTCCAGTGTGGAGACCAAGAGAGCCCCCTAGAGTTAGATTTGGTAATGGTATTTTTCCTCCTTGAATTTCAATTTTGTCTGTTTAAGTGAAGGAACAAAGCATTTAGCTACTCTTATATGAATAGATAAATACCCATCACCTCAACAGTCATTTACTATGCATAATAGCTTACGTTGTCCTCCATTAATTCCAAGTCCACCATTAATTTCATGTTCTCCATTAATTTCAAAGGTTTTTGTCTCCCCACCTTACCCAAACACATTTTGTTCCGGTATGTTGACCAAGTACACCCCCAATTTGAAGGTTGGGAAGTTGTAATATTGCGCTCCGTTTAAGTCATATTTTGTTCTTTTAAATGAAGGAACAAAGCTTTACAATCTATAGCGGATAGATAAACACCCATCACCTCAACATATTTACTATGTTAATAGCTCACGGTGTTCATCCATTAATACCCAAGTCTTGTCTGCCGTTTATTTCATGTTCTCCATTGATTTCAAAAGTTTTTGTCTCCCCATGACTCCCAAACTTAATATTTCCAGTTTGTTGCCCAAGTGCACCCCCAAGATTTAGGTCGGGAAGTTGTATTTTGCCTCCTTTGAAGTCAATTGTGTCTGTATAAATGAGGGAACAAAGCATATAACTACTGTTATATGAATCTGCCCTCCTCCCGCCACGCAAAGAAATTTCATCATAACATAGTGGAATAAATATATTATGAACTATAAAATACTCCACCACCAAAATGGTATAGAAAAAAGTACAAAATAAATTATAAATGGAGAAAGCTTATATTTTCAACATCATTATGGCCCTTTAAATATTTTCCCAATTCTCCCTTTAATTCATGTTTCACATTCATTTCAAGAGTCTTTGTCTCCCCACCAATACCAAACCTAATTTTTCCGCTCTGGTGACTAAATAAGCCCCCACATTTCTAAGAGATGTAGCAAACTTTAATTTGACCTTTAATGTGCTACAGACCATGGTGCAGCAAACGTTAACATTACAGTTTCAATGTGAGGAGCTGTGTTAGGTGTAAAGTCTGCTACATCCTTAAGTTTGGTAGTTGTAGCTTTCAAATCAATCATTTCTGTTGAAATCAAGGAACAAATCACATAATTTGTATTATAACAAATATCCAGGTAATTTCCATTACCATTACAAGACACAACTAAGACTATAATATCAGTTCTTCTAAGTTTTCTAAAATACAAAATACCGTCACCTCAACAGTCATTTACTATGTGTAATAGCTTACGTTGTCCTCCGTTTATTTCAAGTCCACCATTAATTTCATGTTCTCCATTGATTTCAAAAGTCTTTGTCTCTCCAGCATTACCAAGCTCAATTTTCCCAGTTTGGTGGCCAAATACACCCCCTAGATGTAGGTTGGGTAGTTGTATATTACCTCCTTACTCAAACATTCTATAGTCTTCAGTTTTTAGATGAGAAACAAAGGCAAATAACAGCTGTATATACTAATCTGCCCTGACCACCAAAAATGATTACATATCTGACAAAGGTGAATAAATATAAGCCTATTCTAAATTGTAAAATACTCCATCACCTTAATAGTATGGAAAGACTAATACATATTTTAAAAAATAAATTATATATGAAGGAAGCTTTTATTTCCTTCATCATTATCTTCTTCTCATGATTCCCAAATCTGCTCTTTAATTAATGCTTTCTATTCTTTTCAAAAGTCTTTGTCTCCCCACTGTACCCAAACCTAACTGTTTGCAGTTTGTTGACCCTAGACTCAGGTTGGGTAGTTGTATTTAACCTACTTTCAACCCAATTATTTCTGTTTATGTGAAGGAAGAAAGTATTTAACTGCTGTTATAAAAAGAAACTACGCTTCCCCCTAAAAAGGTGTATATCCTCTATATACCAATTTGGAATAAGCGTGTGAATTTATTCTAAAAATATGAAACACCCCAAAACCTCAATAATATGGAGAGACTAGTACAATATATTTACAAAATAAATTATAAATGGAGGAATCTTACACTATGTAGTTGCCCTCTTTAATAGTGGAATACATATGAACACTCTATGAATAACTAGTACCCCACTGCCTCAATATTATAGAGAGAATAGTATATATTTGCGACATAAAGTATACATGGAGGAATCATAAGTTTTTCTCCGTCATGATCTCCTTCAGATGATTTCAGAAATTTAACCTTGAATTAATATTTTATGTTAAAATCAATTGTCTTTGTCTCCCTTCCATTACCATACTCAGTTTATCCAATTAGCTGACCCAAAGCACCCTCCACATTTAAGCTAGGTAATTGTATTATAATTCCTTTGAAGTCAACTAATTCTGTTTAAATGGAGGAACTAAGCACAAGCCCTGTGTATAAATGATATCAATTATACAGACACTTGTCTCTATTATTACAAAAACTAACTAACTGCTAAACTAACAACTATAAAAAATTATTTTTATATGTAATTGTAATAATAAACTTCCATCACCAAAGAAATAATTCTCTATGTGTAAAATCTTACGTTTTCCTCCTTCCTTATGAAGTTCGCTTGATATTTCAAGTCCACCATTAATTTCATGTTTTCCATTAATTTCAAAGGTTTTTGTCTCCCCACCATTCCCAAACTCAATATTTCCAGTGTGGAGACCAAGGGAGCCCCCTAGAGTTAGATTTGGTAATGGTATTTTTCCTCCTTGAATTTCAATTTTGTCTGTTTAAGTGAAGGAACAAAGCATTTCTAGCTACTTCTCTTATATGAGATAGACAACAATACCCATCCACTCAAAGGCATTCACAATCTAATGCTACGCTAATTGTCCTCCATTAATTCCAAGCTCCACCATTAAATATCATGTACTCACATATGATGTTCAAAGTTTTTGTGTCTTCCCCCAAGACTCCCAAACTTCTTATTTTCCCAGTTTGTTGACCAAGTGCACCACCAAGATTTAGGTTGGGAATTTGTATTTTGCCTCCTTTAAAGTCAATTGTGTCTGTATAAATGAGGGAACATAGCATATTATAACTGCTTGTTTATATTGAATCCAGCCCTCCTTCCCGCCCCCATAAGAAATATCATGATAACACAAAGTGGAAAATAAATAGTATTATAATTATAAAAACTCCGACCAACCACATATTGTATAAAAAAAGTTCAAAAATTATATAAATAGGTGAAAGCTTATATTTTCAACATCATTATGGCCCTTCAAATATTTTCCCAAATTCTCCCTTTAATTCATGTTTCACATTCATTTCAAAAGTCTTTGTCTCCCCACCAATACCAAACCTAATTTTTCCACTCTGGTGACTAAATAAGCTCCCACATTTCTAAGAAATGTAGCAAACTTTAATTTGACCTTTAATGTGCTACAGACCATGGTGCAGCAAACATTAACATTACAGTTTCAATGTGATGAGCTGTGTTAGGTGTAAAGTCTGCTACATCCTTAAGTTTGGTAGTTGTAGCTTTAAAATCAATAATTTCTGTTGAAATGAAGGAACAAATCACATAATTTATTATAACAAATATCCAGGTAATTTCCATTACCTTTACAGACACAAACAAGACTATATTCCATTTCTTCTAGTTTCTAATACATAATTACCCGTCACCTCAACAGTCATTTACTATGTCTAATCGCTTACGTTGTCCTCCGTTTATTTCAAGTCCACCATTAATTTCATGTTCTCCATTGATTTCAAAAGTCTTTGTCTCTCCAGCATTACCAAGCTCAATTTTCCCAGTTTGGTGGCCAAGCACACCCCCTAGATGTAGGTTGGGTAGTTGTATATTACCTCCTTTCAAATCAATTATGTCTGTTTTGATGAAGGAATAGAGCATTTAACTATATAGCAAATTACCCCCTAAAAACAACTCATTTCCAGTTAACTCAGATTTAAACTGAAGCATATATTCTTAAATCATACATTACCATTTTAACTGTGCTACATTATAACAATGATATCTTCCTATATGGTATTTTTTCTTGTATTATTACAAATATAAAAGAAGCACATAATTCTACTTCTTTTCATTTCTAAAACATATATATCCACCACCTCAATAACCCACTTACGTTTTCCTCCAGCCTTAGCAAGCTCACTTGTGATCTCAAGTCCACCATTAATTTCATGTTTTCCATTAATTTCAAAAGTTTTTGTTTCCCCACTTTTCCCAAACTCAATTTTTCCACCTGAGAGGTCAAGAGAGCCCCCTAGATTTAGATTGGGTAATTGTATTTTGCCTCCTTTCAAGTCAATATGGTCTGTTTAAATGAAGGAACAAAGCATATAACTGCTCTTATAAGAACGTGGCCCCTGCCAATAGAAATTTATTATACATATAACATATCCCACCACCTCAATGGTATAGAAAAAATAGTACGTATTCATACAATAAATTATATATGAAGGAAACTTTTACTTTCCAAGTCATTTCCTTTACCATTACAGACACAAACTAGACTATATTAGTTCCTATATAGTTAGTTTCTAATGTATAAATACCCATCACCTCAACAGTCATTTACTATGTGTAAAAGCTTACGTTGTCCTCCATTAATTTCAAGTCCACCATTAACTTCATGTTCTCCATTGATTTCAAAAGTTTTTGTCTCCCCAAACTTAATATTTCCAGTTTGTTGACCAAGTGCACCCCCAAGATTTAGGTTGGGTAGTTGTATTTTGCCTCCTTTAAAGTCAATTGTGTCTGTTTAAATGAGGGAACAAAGAATACAACTACAATTATATGAATCTGCCCTCCTCCCACCCCCCAAAAAGATTTCCTCCTAACACAATAGAATAAATATAAATATATAATAAAATACTAGGTTATTTCCTTTACAATCACAGACACAAACTAGACTATATTTTAGTCACTTTAGTTTCTAATATATAAATACCCATCACCTCAACAGTTATTTCCTATATGTAAAAGCTTACGTTGTCCTCCATTAATTTCAAGTCCGCCATTAATTTCATGTTCTCCATTGATTGCAAAAGTTTTTGTCTCCCCATGACTCCCAAACTTAATAGTTCCAGTTTGTTGACCAAGTGCACCCCCAAGACTTAGGTTGGGTAGCTGTATATTGCCTCCTTTCAAGTCAATTATGTCTGTTTAAAGGAAGCATATAACTTCTGTTACAAATACGCCCCCATATCCCAAAATGATTTCCCCCTCGCACAATGAAATAAATAGAAATATGTTATGAATGATAAAATATTCCACCTCAATAATATGAAACAATTACAATATATTTACAAAATAAATTACTTATTGATGAAGTTTATATTTTTCTTCATTATTTTCTATGATGATTTTCCCAATCCACTATTTAATTCATGTTTTAAAACTGATTTTAAAGATTTTTGTTTCCTCACCACTACCAAACTCAATTTTTCTAGTTTAGTTACCTTGCATGCCCCTTTAGATTTAGATTGGGTAATTACATTTGATATATGTATTTTGCTTCCTTTCAATTTAATATTTTCTGTTTATATAAAGAAACAAAGTTGAAAACTTGTATTATAAAATATAGTCCCTAAAAAGTAAGTTTCCTTTACCATTACAAAAACAATTAGCTTAAATTACACTTCCTTTAATTTCTTATAGTACCCATCCCTTACTTAATATGTTTTCCCCCTTTCTCAAGTCCACTTCTTATCTTGACTCTAGCATTTACAGTATTTCATGGTTTCCATTAACTTCAAAGGTCTTTGTCTCCCCACCATTCCCAAACTCAATATTTCCGGTTGGGAGGCCAAGAGAGCCCCCCTAGATTCAGGTTGGGGAGTTGCATGTTACCGCCTTTCAAATTAATAATTTCTTTTTTGATGAAAGGACAAAGCATTTAACTCTTATAAAAAGCTTCCCCTTCTCCAAAACAAAAAAAAAATCTATTTACCCTCGAAAAATGCATATAAAAATGTATTCTTAAATTTAACATTTCAGTTTGTAACTTCTATCATAAAATATATCTCCTATTCATTATTTTTCTTTTATCATTAAAGATATAACATATCCAAACGGTGTGAAGATTTTCTCCAGTTTGCCCAGGAAAAAACTAGTAGGTATGGAACTGAGGATGTTTGGGCTACATACGAAACATATATTCCATTGCTATTTATAATAAATCTTCAACTAAAAAGACGTCCAGCGCGGTCATTATAGTTCATTTAAAGAAGATTTTTTTTTCTGGACAAACTGGAGAAAATCTTCACACCTTTTGGATTGCCACTACCCTGACCCTGTGCATCAGGTGTATGGAGCAAAGCGGACAGACTGCTATGGACGACCTTGATGCTTTGGTTCCAAATATTTGGTTGTTTAAAAAAGTGTTGTGTCTTCCTTTGCACAACACTATAAGGTTAGTGCTTAAAATAAGTACCAGTGGTTCTTATTCAAAAGTCGCAATATTGCGCTAGGGAGTGCTGTCTCGTTTTTGCTTTTTCTCTTAAAAATATAACATAGGCACTTTAAGCTATGTCTTTTAATTTCTAAGACGTAAATATCCACTACCTTAACAACCCACTTACTCTTTTCTCCATCCTTAGTAAAGTCCCTTGTTATCTGAATTTCACTATTAATTCCATGTTTTCCATTTATTTCAAAAGTTTTTGTCTCCCCACCATTACTAAACTCAATATTCCCAGTTGGGAGGTCAAGAGAGCCCACTAGATTTGGATTTGGTAGTTGTATTTTGCCTCCATCCAAGCCAAAGTCAGCAATTCATTCCTGTTATAATATGTATATACTCTTTTTTTATATACTTGTTCATGTATACAAAGCAAGGTATATATTTAGGAAACCTAGAAATAATATGCAGTTTTTAGCATTCCTTAGGAATGCAGTGGCCCAGGCAAAGCTTCCATCTTTTGTTTTTGGGATCCTCCTTAAAAATGTGAGTTTTGAGAACCTTTTATAGAACCGTCCCGGTAGTGTCCAGATATGCAGAGGCCTGGAGACCCATGGACTCAGCTTCTAGGTAATCTCCGGACACAGACAGTGAACCGGGAAGCCTTAGATTTAATTCCTCATTGCATGAAACAACTGGTCTGGCTTTTAAGGTACACAATAAGTTGGAGTATGATGGATATCATTTACAGACCATGTGTTCCCATTGATTAGCAATGAGCTCAGTAGTCATCATTTCTTTAAAGAGATACAGCTGTCAGATGATATATTCCCAGAAATGTGTGAGGAACATGAGGACGCTAATAATGGATCCTACCTTTATACTTGGGGTTAATATATATTGATTGTATCAAACATACAGCTATAAAATTGCATCCTCTAATACACTTAAACGCTCACCGCTTTTGATTTTCTGATAGGGTTCTTTAGGGGTTCTTTTAAGACTCAAAAAATTTGTCATGATTGCAATATACTAAAAATCAGCTACTTTTGCCTAATTTTTCGAACTGACTTTTTTTGATGGCACACTCAGATCATCTCCTGGGGAATCTGAATGCCTCCTAAGGGGATGTTCATACGACTGATTTGCGGGGTGCATTTCGGTGGTCTAATTGCGCTGCAATGCGCCGAAGTACGCCCCGCATATACAGTAAAATCATAGCAATCGTTGTGTGCTATAATTTTATAGCGTATTATGTGCCGGACAAAGGGGGAAGTGAATGGGGGCTGGGCTGGAGCACTTAGAAGTACGCTCTGGCCAGCGCATACTTCTAATAACAGCAGACATTTAGCGGAGCACACAGTACATGCTGCTATACTCTGTGTGAGCACAGTCGAAAGGTTCCAACATTTTGTCCATTACTGCAAGGAAATGTATTGAAACTGGATCAAAGGAAAATGGAGTTCTTGCTTAATATCTATTGAGTCATTGCATCGCGTACAACCTTTATAATAAATTTGCAAGACCAGATAAGAGTCATTAGCATGCACTTTTCCTAAAATATCCTGTAAGACATGTGGCACTTAAAAATAAAAAGCTTCCAATGAATATTTACATTGTATATTATGTCTACTTACGTGTTGCCCCTTGCTTTTCGGAAGATAGCTTTTTAAGTTCATCCTGAATCCTCTTGTTTTCATCACTGTCTACAGATATGCCACCTTGAATGCCAACACCAGCAATGCCACCTATTGATAATAATAGTAGTAAAGTTTTCTATGCTGCGTAAAAGAGGAAAATGACATATTTTTGTTTGAGGGTTTTGCTACTAAAACTAAATATTTTTAGATAATTGTTTAAGGCGATTTTCTGGCTTAGGAAACCCATTTTCCTAAACTCTATTAGGATATTCAGAATTAATGGAGGAGGGGTCCATATAAAGAGAATATCTTGTGTTGGAGGATCCGGTTTGTCAATGTTCGTTAATGATGATTTTTATGAACACCTTGTAATGCCTTATTTGCCCTTTGGGAGTGCTACAGAAATTAAACACTCATAAACAAGTTGGGAACTTTTGTTCTCCCGTAGACTGTAGCTGATCGGGGAGTTGTGGTGGTGAGACAAATTGTGATCAGCTTATTTTCTCTTCTAACAAGAAGGTACTATAAGAAGCAGACAACAGGAGCTCCTGCCAGGAGATGACGCACCAGGTCTTCACATTTCATGAACCTTTCTTTAAGTGTCCGGTGAAAATGTAATGACATCCACCACCAACACTGGAAATTGAACTTCACTCTCTGAGCCCATGAGGGGCCAGGTACCTAAGTGTCCATACTTGCTAGGAGTCTTAATTTTGAAGGGAAACCCAACAAAATTATTTGAGGGTTGGGTTTTGGGAAAACCCACCTAACAGTGGGCATTTTAGGGGCATTTTAGAGCATTCCTGGAGGCGGGTTTAAATATCCCAATTATTAGTTTAGATGATGGTAACTATGACTGTAAACTAACAACAAACATAAGACTTAGGAATATAATAAGCCTTAGCAGGTGCTCGGAGGCCGATCTGACTGACCAGGAGCCTGAAAGTCTGAAAGTGTTCCACTAGTAATCAAAAGCTCTTAGCGAACAGTGTCCTATGCAGTAATCACTTTAGATACTCTATGCTGTATGAGGGAGAGCAGGAAGTCTGTATTCTGTATAGTTTCTGGGAAAGGGATGAAAAGATAATATGTGCTGGACGGTTAAAGGGGTTGTCTCATCTCAAAGTTTCATAGGATGCATGAATGAAATAATGCTGCTTTGCTCTGTCACTTCCTGGTCAAGCTGTCTGTAATTAGCATATGAGCTCTTTGTATTCAAAATCTACTAATTAGATAAATCTCCTGTTGTCAGGAGCAGGGAAGCTTATGAGGTAAAGTAAACAGTAGTAATTACTGGCTTTTGTCTGAAAGATCAGATAACACACAAGCTCTCACTATCCTGAGTTCTGTGTGACCTGTGTGATGACATCACTCCCTGTTATCAGATACAACAAACAGCAGGGGGGGAGAAGTACACAGGTCAGTCACTTGGGCACCTAGAAAGCCCTCAGAAGGTGATAAAATCACTTGTAGCACCTTAACAAAAAAAATTAACAATGCAATATATCTGGAAAACATCTTCATTTAGTGTTCCCTACATGTTTAAAGCTAATCTTTGTAGCGAGACAACACCTTTAAGCAAGCCTTTTGTGGCGTAGGCGAGTGGGAATTGAATAAGGGGGTTTGAATGGGCCTAATGTACTGTGTGTGGGGATATTATAGGTACATTTTTTTTAGTGGAAGTTTTTTTTATGGTTTATATGTTGCATATTTTTTGCAGATAAAGCATACCATGCCTTTTACACATTAAGAGACCCCTCTCCCAAGGTATGCTTACAAAATAGACATTAAAGAATGTTCCATGTACATAGTGAAAAAAATGTGGATATTGGTGCAGGCTGCTGATGAGAAATTCTACAGCATAATGTTTAGTCAACCTACAGTGTTATACCAATGTAGGTGGTATTGTTTTGACTACAAAATTGAGCATTGTGCATGGGAATCTTTGATTTTTGTTTACACCTGTGCTTACCAGAGTATCCCTTCTTTTCACTAGATATCTTTGTAAGTTCAACACGGGTCCTCTTTTCTTCACCAACATCAGCTCCAGCATGTACTGCTCCACCCCCTTGAACTCCAAGACCTCCAATTCCACCTAGCTGGACGTTTGTATTGGCTTTAACTTCTGTTAAAATTAAAAAACACATACAGGATATTTTAAATGGGTTGTTTCACCATGCTGTTTTACAGAGCCAGTTTAAAATTCATTCTTCCTGTTTCTTCCTTGCTAGGCTGTGGGTGGTTCTATAGCAGTGTTGAGCATATCCGCTCCCTATTCACATTCACAGCTCCTCTAATTGCACTGAAATTGAGTGCAGAAGATATTATCTGTAGTGCAGAGAGCTTCAGAGCTCAAAGCAAACAGCTAACAATAATTAGTCTCCTTTGTTTGTTAGTAGAGATGGGCGAATCGATTCTAACGAATTGGAAGTCGTTTAGAATTTCAGGAAAACTTTGGTTCTGCACGAAGCCGAAGTTTAAGGTGATTTGCGGGAACGAAGTGTCTTTTTTATTGGTAAAATTGCCGCGAGCACATGGCATGACACGGGGCATAGAACTGTGGGAGGAAGAAAGCAACCCTCAATGCATGTGCAGCATAAAACCCCACAGCAACCGGGCGGGCTTCTTTTGATTCACAGCCCTATTAATACGTCCTGTCACCTAAATAAAAAAAACACTAATTTCGCCAGACACTGCTTGTGCTCCAATGTCTTCCTCCTCCTCCTCTAGTTCAGCCCCCACTGGACTCATGTGGCCGTGAGATGTAGTCGCCACGTCTCCAGTCCCCTGACCAGACAGATTTTTCAGCATCTGTTCCAGGACATGAAGCAGTGGATTGACATTATTCATCCTGTAGTCCTGGTGACTGCCAAATAACGTGTCATCCTCAAAGGGCCTGAGCAAACGGCAGGTGTCACTGGCTGACATCAAAATTAAACAGGGGAGTACTCCTGTCCACTTGGATCATCAAAAAATCGTTAATGCCCTTTCTCTGTTCATCAATTTCCCCCTGTTCATCAATTTCCCCCTGTTCATCAATTACTCCCTGTTCAACAGTTACTCCCTGTGCATCAATTACTCCCTGTTCATCAATTTCCCCCTGTTCATCAATTTCCCCCTGTTCATCAATTTCCCCCTGTTCATCAATTTCTCCCTGTTCATAAATTTTTTCCCTGTTCATAAATTTCTCCCTGTTCATATATTTATTCCTGTTCATAAATTTCTCCCTCTTCATCAATTCCTCCCTGTTCATCAATTTCCCCCTGTTCATCAATTAGTCCCTGTTCATCAAAAAGTCCCTGTTCATAAATTTCTCCTTGTTCATCAATTTCTGCCTGTTCATATATATCTCCCTGTTCATCAATTTCTTCCTGTTCATAAATTTCTCCCTGTTCATCAATGTCTCCCTTTTCATCAATTAGTCCCTGTTCATCAATAAGTCCCTGTTCATAAATTTCTCCCTGTTCATCAATTTCTGCCTGTTCATATATATCTCCCTGTTCATCAATTTCTGCCTGTTCATATATTTCTCCCTGTTCATCAATTTCTCCCTGTTCATCAATTTCTCCCTGTTCATCAATTTCTCCCTGTTCATCAATGTCTCCCTGTTCATCAATGTCTCCCTGTTCATCAATTTCACCCTGTTCATCAATTTCTCCCGGTTACTTTCTACCTGTTAATCAATGTCTGTTTATCTGTGTTTATAGGTTCTCTGTTCTGTTTAGCTCAAGGAGGGTGTACTCGGCGGTGTAGAAATGGCTAAGGTGAATGCAAAGTTTCCTGTCAAGTTCTCTGAACAGTGCATAGTCTACCACTTAAAAAGGGAGGGACAGCAGTACCACCAACTTGGACTTGAGCATGGTCAGCTTCTGCACTAAGGGATGGCTAGACGCATACTGCCTTCTCTTGGCAATCGTCTCGGTGAACGACTGCCGGCACCATGAATGCCGAGGAGGAGAAGTATCTGGACCGGTAGATGTTTTTAAAAGACAGGGAGTTGTCTTCGGCAGAGGTGGTGAAGCCTTGACTGCCGGAAATGGGAGGCATGCCACAGGGTGCTGTTGCGACAGGATGGACCACCACATCTGAGACATGTTTCTCCCAGGCCACTGTATGGTGGGCACTAAAATGATTTGATGCAGGGGTTTTGGTGCCAACATTAGGTCCCTGGTCACGCTTTATACTTTCTGCCCACAGATTCACATATAGCCATGTTCGCCCCTCTTGCTGTCTTGTCAAAAAACTGGCACACTGCCGAGTTTGGTGATTTTTAAACCACCAATGCCCGCAACTGAACTGACTGTTACCGCCGCTGCCCTGGTGAGCCCTGTGCCACTTTCTTTCTGGGAACTGCAAAGTGGGTGGTCTAAATCGTGGCTGTTTGGTTTTCCCCAAACCCCGCACTGTTGCCACCCTGCTGATTCCCGGCCACATCTACCGACTTAAAAGGGGTGCGCCCCTGCCTGACACGCAAGCTGCCGCTCTCTTTCCCAATGATAATGATGAAGCCCTTGCTTCCAGAGGCGGGACAATGGGTAGTCAAAGGTAGGTGACCGCATAGGGCGCCACTTCATCCCAGACAGAAAAGGGGGCCCAAGGAGGCATGAAGTGGGCTGAATTTTCCATTTGGGGGGGCACTTTATGCCTTGTTTAACTAGGGCACCAGAATAACTTGTCCCAGCCTTGCTTGCTTCACCCGGTTCACAAGTGCGATCGCTTACATCGATTAGTGTTTGCCTGTCACCGCCGTTCTCCTCAACGGTGTCGCTGTACAAAGCCTGACCGCTCACAACATAACCCCCCATTGCAACTCTCCTCATCACTACTTGCATGCTTCTGCAAGAAGCAGCGGATGTCTTCCCCACTTCTTTGCTGCCCACTGTCCTCAAATAGTTCGTCCTCACTGTATAGCGGTGCAGAGGCCACAGCACTTAGTAGTTCTCTGGGAGTGGGAAGCGAACGGAACAGAGGTGGGTTGAGGACAGGTGAGGGCCCCTCACCTGCTCCCGGGCCATGCCAACTAAGGGTTGTGTCTGACAAACCCACCGACTCTTGCCTGGGGTTGTCAGATGTCATCTGGGAGAAAGTGGATGGCCTAATCAACCATTCGAGAAACGTTGGCTTGGTCATCAACACACGGCTGCTAGATGACACCGGAAGCTGTGGCCTCGCGGGGTTATCCCTGCTTTGACGTCCCCTTACTGTGCTGCGATCTGTGACAGTTCCAGGAACCTACTATTGTGTTCTATGATGCTATTGTAATATCTTAGCCCTCAGCTCGGTTCTTTCAAGCTGGCGCTGACATGACTTTGTCAGGCTGCGTTCCCACTTCAGTTTTTTGGTCAGTTTTGCCCCTGTAAGTGCCCAGGGAATTTTATAGTGAAGCGATTCTAAGAGCGGCGGCAGTCATGTGCGTGTCATACAAAAAAACAACAGCATTGTTAAGGACCAAAACCCAAGCTCCTCTGCATATTTAAGCATGGCACAACGTTCTACAGCACCCTGCAGGCTCTGTGCAGCCTGGAAATAGCTGTTTTTTTAATGTGATTCGTCACAAATAAATTCGGGTCGAAACGAATTTAGTCGAAAAATTCAGCGAACTCAGCAAATCTAATTTTTGAGAAATTCGCCCATGTCTATTTGTTAGAGATGACACACTCTGTTCTCAAGCTGCCGGCATCCTGTGTGTCAACCTGTAGTGACGTCACTCCCTGCTATCAGATAAGACAAAGAGCAGAGAGAGAAGAGGAGAGCAGGACAGTAGCCAGAGAAACCTATATGCACTCAGAACAGATAAAATCTCTCTTACCTCCTAACCAGAGAAAAATCAACAGAGAAATGTCTTCGGAAAATGTCTTCATTTACCGCTCCCTACATGTTCAAAGCTAATCTTTGTAGTGAGACAACCCCTTTAAATAATCTATAAAATCAGATGTGATAATAACACTACTGTATAAATCATACATTTACTATTTAAAGGGGAATTATACCTCATATATAATTTACCTCTTGGGACTAAATTTTGGATATTAAGAGCATTGGTTTCTTTCTCGACGGAAACCTTTAATTCCGTGTTGCTGCCAAGTGAGCCCTTGCCAGGTTGCACACCCATCATTCCTCCTAGAGAAAGGCTAGGACCACCTATACATGAATAAAGAGTAGACATACTGTACAAATGGACATAGGCCTTTGATTTGATATTTCAGATCATAAGCATGGTCAAGCTAGTCCCTCATGTTTCATTGGCACTTGTCATCTAAACAATAAGATTTATATTGGTAATGACCGAAGGCTTGTGGTCAAAGCAATGGACTTCAGAAATGGTTTACAACTTACCAGAGTTGCTTGTTTTTCCGAACAGGGCACGCTTTTCACGTTTTAGGGAATTGTTGTCACTGCTTCCAATGACATCTGGATGATCGCTATAATTAGTGATTTCTGAGGGCAGTGGAATAGCTTTCCTGGATCCTTTTTTGTCTACATTGAATATATAAAAAGTAAAGGTAATGAAGAAACTTGAGCCCCAAAGAAAAAAATCCGTAACAGCATCGCCACACACATATGATGTGCTATTTAGAATACTGGTACACTGTCTTAGTCGCCCATATGGGCCAACACACAGGTATAATTGAAACCTCTAGAAGCTGAGTCCCTCAATATAGCCACATCAATGTTGAGTTTTGGATTGATGTGACATGCCATTACAATGTGCTATCATTCATCTTCCATAGGGTACTCCATAAATGGTGATCCTGACTTTACAAAGCGCCATTGCTACTGGTTTACGATGATGAGGTCCTGGCCCTTCACCTTTTCCTATTCCTTTCTAAGGGTATGTTCATACGGCGTCTTGCAGCAAGTACCTGTATCGCAAAACGCTGGGTGTTTTAGAAGTATGCTCTTGTCAGCGCGTATTTCCAAAGCCCGGGTGAGGAAGGCCATTCACCTCCATAATACGCATCGGGGAAGACGGAGATTAATCATAGCTCTCTAAGAGAGCTGTGATTACCGTAGTTACAGGACGTATCTTCAGGTGTATTGCAGCGCAATTATGCCATGAAATATGGCCTGAAAGACGGCGTGTGAACATACCCTAAGGCTATGTTCACATGACATAATTGCGGAGCGTACAGTATGACCCGCAATTACGCCACGTGTTTGGGAATCGCACTGATCAGCGCATACTACTGCGATGCGAGGGGGTGGGCAACCCGCTGGCCGCGAATAAGTGACATGTCACTTATCTCCCCAGGCGTACAACACGATCGTATTGTACGCTCGGGGAGAGAGGGGAGAGGAGGCGTAATCCATAGTTCTCTATGAGAACTATGGATTACCGTAATTTCAGCACGCATCTCGCTCGTATTAGAGCGCAAATACGACACGAAATGCGCGCTGAAATTTACCTGTGTGAACATACCCTAAGGGTATGTGAACATACTCTAAGGGTTTTTATGCCGAAATACGCCCATATTATGGTAATTTTATAGTTCTTTTAGAGCTATAATACCCCAACTTTTCCCCCGACTATAATATGTGGCAGAGAAAACAATTGACGTGACAGTTCTTACCGGCGCTTACGTGTTGAGAAGAGTGAAGGTGAATGGGAGCCATCAGTCAATGTTTTAGAAGTATGCACTGGCCAGCGCGTACTTCTACAACACCCGCATAAAAGGGGAGTTCAAGGTATAATTCGAAAATACTGTAGCGCCAAAATCTGGGTGTTTTGAATCGCGTGGCCAGTGCATACTTCTAAAACACTGACTGATGGCTCCCATTCACATTATCTTTCTAAAAAATAAGCGCCGGTAAGAACGTCACTCAATTGTTTTTCCCCGCCGATATTTATGTCAGGGAAAACATTGGGTATTCATAGCTCTAATAAGAACTATGAATTACCGTAATAGCGGGGCGTATTTCGAGCATATTACAGCGTTATCCCAAGCCAAAATACATCCCGAAAGACTGGTATGTTTACTTGTGATATTGGTAGGTTTACTGATGCCAAATGAGAAAGAAGATTGGTGATGAACAGCAAAGCTATAAGACTCAAGTTAGAAGATGAATTTTAATTTGGTTCAATAGGAACGTGTTTTGGTTTTTTCAAATGTGTAAATTAAAGTTGCCAAGCATTAAAAAGTCTAATCCGGGAGATGTCAACTCCAGCCTGTGAACACCCCCTTATTTATCTCAGTTTCTGAATGTGGAAGAATTGGGATCATCTACATTCTATATTTTAAACATGAAATACTAAAAAATTAGAATTTTGTCAAAAACAGGTTTATGGTAATTGCATTTACACCATGATAATACAATAATACAGAAAGTATTTACCAGTGCAACCCACAATGAATAAACAGTCCTTGAGTTGTCCATTTTCACATTCACTATGGGTGAAATTAAAGAAAGGTTATAGACGATTCATGAATCTTAACACTTAGCTCATGTATATATAGTTCTCTGTAGGGGCCTTTTTGCACCTGCTCTATTTTTGAAATAAGATTTGGTTACTTACCACATGTAGCAGTCGATGGTCACTGTTTCTCCGTCTTTGTATACCTTCCCTTCATGATGGCAATCTATTTTTTAAAAAGAAGATATTTTTTATTCATATGTAGAGGGGAAAAAAATCACAAAGCAAATTCTATGATTAATATTTGTAGGAGTTATCGGATATTTTTATCACCATTGGTTTCGGTCTTTGTTGTACTATATGATGCCCATTTAAATAAAGGGATTCCTATAAAATAATTGTTATAATCAACAAACACGACTCTTCATTGACTTACAAAGGGCGCGTCCTGATCAGGGTCACCCTTTTACAACTATATGTCCTAATTTTTTTAGAGGCATAGCAAGGCTTACCTTCACTTGGGGTAAAGATTCAGGGCCTTGTGTATGAAAACTGTCTAGGTCTAAGACATTATTTGTTGCCTATAGCAACCAATAATAGCCCATAGCAACCAATCAGAACCCATAACAACCAACCAGAGCCCATAGCAACCAACCAGAGCTCATAGCAACCAACCAGAGCTCATAGCAATCAATCAGATCTCATAGTAACTATTCAGAGCCCACATCTACCAACCACGGCTCATGTCAACCATTCAGAGCTCATACCAACCAATTAGGGCCCATAGCAACCAACCAGAGCTCATAACAACCAATCAGAGCTCATAGCAACCATTCAGAGCCCACAGCAACCAACCACAACTCATAGCAATCAATCCGAGCTCATAGCAACCAATCAGATCCCATAGCAACCAACCAGAGCTCATAGCAACCAATCAGAGATTATAGCAACCAATCAGGGCTCATAGCAATCAATCAGAGCCCACAGCAACCAATCAGGGCTCATAGCAACCAATCAGAGCTCATAGCAACTAATCAGAGCTCAAATCAACCAATCAGAGCCCCTAGCAACCAATCGAGCTATAGCAACCAACAGCCATAGCAACCAATAAGCCCAAGCAACCAACACAACTAGCAACCAATCAGAGCCCATAGCCACCAATCAGAGCCTATAGCAACCAATCAGAGCACAGCTTTCATTTCATATAGTGAAAAAATGAAAGGGGAGCTCTGTCTTAGACCTATACCGTTTTTATACATGTCCCCCTCAGTTTTTAGTTCTAGCTTTGCTTACCCTGGCCAAGGGACTATGGCATGTTGATGCCTTTCTGATATCCAAAACTCAAGTACACATGCTCTAGCATTCTTATGCCACAACTATGCCCCTATTCATCAAAAGAGTTGAGGCATTGACTAATTGAAGGTGTGGAAATCAGCTAAAGTCAACTTTCAAGTCAACTTTCTCAAAGGGGTTTTCCAGGTTTGGCATTGATGGGCTAAAATATATAAACCTGAGTAATTATTTATAAAACATAAGCACTTTAGATGGAATGACCGAACAAAATACCGAAACGCAATACTTTTGTTTATATTGTTCTAGGATGGTATGAGGCACAGAGCTGAAGGGAGTCCCCACCCTTTACCCAGAATTTCTCATCATAACTTCTGGTTTTATGTGACATTCTGTTCAAAATACAACATTCTAGTTATGGCAACACTGCAAACACTCCACATTGTTGTGTTAAAGAGGAATACAACGAGGTTATTCATTAATCTGTAGAAGTGTCAGCTCACAACACTCCCGCTTGTATATAAACCTCACATTACAGCATATATAAGTATGTCTACTTCAAGAAATCTCCATTATTCCTTCATAGTGTAAGCTTTAATGATGCCATAGAGATTGTATCGGCTCTCTTCAGTACATACAACTCAATACATATCCAGGGTGAGATGGAAGTCAGGAAAACATCTATCTGTAAGACTTTTAATTAGCTTAAAGGAACAGGTCACTTTGAACACACATTCTGATCCCATGGCAGCAGGTTATAGAGCAGGAGGAGCTGAGCAGCCTGATAAATAGTTCTGTGAGGAAATATTCAGTGTAAACAGAGGAGAGAATATCATAAAACTTAACCTTTAATAGGTACTCTTAAAAAAATAAAAAAATAAAAAAAATATATATATATACAATCACTACAGCTAAAATCCCAGTGACGGCATATAACACATATATGAAATTCTCACAGAAAAAAGTTCTCTATCTATAACCACAGAACAGGATACTATCCTTAAAGGGAATGTGTCATCAAAAATGAGTCATTGTTTAATTCCCATTTTTATGTTAAACACATTTTTTAGGAATTTTAGGCTGTTTTTTTTTTTTTTTCATATCACTTTCAATATTTTTTAAAGGATTCTTAAGTCTTGCAGTTTTCACTTTGGCCACTAGGCCTTGTTTGCACTGCTTTAACAGCAGTCAGAGAGATGCTTTACAGTAGCTTCATGCACATAGGAGACTTCTATAGGAGAGTTTTCTAGTTATGCTCTGTGAACTGGGAAGAAGTCACATTGCAGGGAGGTGAAAGGGTAAACTGTGGCTATCTCCTCTTGTGACTGGTGCATCCTGTGTTATGGATACACATTGGTGTATCCTTCAATTTGACCCTCTTTGTGCTGATAATGAGCAGACAACTGAGAATCTTTCCCTACAGAACAGGAAGTGTCAGACTGTTCTTAGGCTTAGTGGCCAAAGTGAAAACTGCAGGACTTAAGAATTATTGAATAATATTGAAAGTGATATGGAAAATGAAAAAAAATATAACCAAAAATTCTTAAAAAATGCGTTGAACATAAAAATGTGAGTTAAACAATAAGTCATTTTTGATGACACATTCCCTTTAAACTATATAACACAGGGTGACCGTCCCGATAAGGGCGCCCCTGTCCGGAACCTTACCCTAACTTAGAGTGGGGTTATTAATTACAAAAGATAAATAAAATAATAATATTATTTTATATTAAATAAATTATTACATTTTATATTAAATAAAATATTTAACTATTCTATACTCAGTTGTACCGAAAGATTCAGTACAACTTGTATTTTATTCATTTAAATCACTGCTAAGTCCAATTGGCGGTGTTATCAGTGACAGCATTTCATTTATCTGTGTGCACACAATGATGGCTGTCAATCATAAATAAGACGGCCTACTGGATACCTTATCCCAGAATAAGGGAATTAGATTAATAAAATACAAGTTCTACTGTATCTTTCCCTACAAAAATATATCAATCTGCTCAGCTCAGCTTAATTTGATATCGAGAAACAGAAGACTACTGTCCTTCAGACACTAGAAAAAAGTAAGTTCTGAGGAGCTGCTTTACTTGTTTATAACCAACCTGCATTTGTTAGTAAGAAATAATTCAGGAAATTCTTTATTAAAGGCACAAAACAGGATTTCGTAAGAAGTCTGATGGTCTTTGTATTTATTGTGTCGAGGCTTAGAATAGGAATAGGAATTGCATGAGTACCATGGAGAGTGGCATGAAAGTCAACACCTTCACTAGAAATGTATTACTTATTATACTGATATAAATTACTCTCAATCTTCAGCCAAAAACTGAATGAAGATTGGACAATCTAAAACCATGTCATTTACATCTCCTTTACTAAGGATGGCCCATTTCTGAGATCAAAATGGGGGAGATGAACCAGCTTTTAGCCACATATACCAAGTAACTAATGGTTCGATTAGGATCCATATGGAACGAGTATTTGCATCATTGATTAAAGGGGTTTTATTAGTGTGGGACTGGAGTGTCTGGGGCCCAGTAGGGGAGATGATTTTTGGGGCTCACCAGTGGCGTTGATTCTTGAGCCCCACCAGTGAAGTTGGTTCTTGAGCCCTACCAGAGGAGTTGGTTTTTGACCCAAGTTACAGTTTTTTGTGTCTGAGGCCCAGTAAGTGAAATGATTTTGAGCCCACCAATGGGGTTGATTCTTGAGGCCCCACCAGTGGGAAATGGTTCTTGAGCCCTACCAGAGGAGTTGGTTCTTGGACCCACCAGTACAGTTGATTCTTGAGCCCACAAGTGAAACTGATTCTTGAGCCCACCAATGGAGTTGATTCTTGGGGCACACCAGTGGAGCTGATTCTTGGGGCCCACCAGTGGAGCTGATTCTTGGGCACACCTGTGGTGTTGATTCTTGGGGCCCACCAGTGGAGCTGATTCTTAGGACCAACCTGTGGAGTTGATTCCCGGTGCTCACTAGTGGAGTTGATTCTTGGGCGCACCAGTGGAGTTGATTCTTGAGCCCACCAGTGGAGCTGATTCTTGAGCCCACCAGTGGAGTTTATTCTTGGGGCCCACCAGTGGAGTGGATTCTTGGAGCCCACCAGTGGAGTTTATTCTTGTGGCCCACCAGTGGAGCTGATTCTTGGGGCCCACCAGTGGAGCTGATTCTTGAGCCTACCAGTGGAGTTGATTCTTGGGGCCCACCAGTGGAGCTGATTCTTGAGCTCACCAGTGAAGTTGATTCTTGGGACCAACCTGTGGAGTTGATTCTTGGGACCAACCTCTGGAGTGGATTATTGAGGGCCACCAGGGTAGTTGATCCTTTGGGCCCATTCCATGACTACTGTATATGACGGCACATACTGCGCATGCCTCTTGCACTCTACTTCTTCCTTTCTGCCTCTCTTTCTCTGCATTTTCTATGAAAAGCAGCTTAGACCTGCCATGCCTAGAAACCCACCATGCCAGTGACCAACAAGGGGTTTCTCTTGCTCCCCTATAGACCAGCCCAAGCCTAGAATGGACTGTACGTTAAAAGCAAAAACATTATATAATAAAATTTTCTGGGGATTTGTTATATGCTTCTGCTTTAATTCAACCACTTTCCAGATCTCTACTCATTATCATTGACATGCATTACTCGTGGCGCGTATTCGCCTCAAGTAACTGACATGTCACTTATCTCCCCGCACGTACAATACGATCGTATTGTATGAATGGGGAGAGGAGGCGTAATCTATAGTTCTCTACGAGTACATTGGATTACCATAATTTTAGTGCGCATTAGAGCACAAATACGAAATGCTTGCCGAAATTTGCCCGTGTGAACATACCCTTAGGGTGCATTCACATGGTGAGTTTGTGTCGCAGAAAGAAGAGAGCAACAATACCTGATGCATTTTTCCCCCAATTTGCCTTGAAACAAGGAAAACGAATGGGTTTCACCAGTAAAAAGTGCATAGCCGTTCACCACTTCACAGAACTGTGGCAAATTACTAAAAAAAAAAAGGTGCAGTTTTGATGCATTTTGTTACGGCAACATGACCGCACAATGTGAATACACCGTCGGCAGAAGAAAGAATTCCTGTGCTAATGAATTGTAGATACAATTGTAGCAAACTATAAAGAGCTCTGGATCTATAAGGATTTTGGCTTTTGGAACAAAAATAGCAATCCCATTCGCTGAGAGCAAGCAGAGGTAATAGAAATGAGGAAGACCTCCAGCTGAAGAGAGACAGACAGCTAATATTGAATCCATTGCTCCTGGCACAGTTTAGGGAGGCTTACATCACCAGATTTTCTTCTTGTTACTTTACAGAATACTGTAATTGACTACAATATATTAAATTAATATATACCATGTGGTGTATGTTTTTTTAAATAATGGAACGCTTTGGGCAATGTATACAATGGCATATGTTGTAGACTTCCTTTGGAAGTATACATTGGGTAAATGCTCTTAGGGCGACATGTATGATTTTAGGAGTTTAGACGCCAATTTTTGTGCGCATTATAATATTGTAGAATGAACCTGATTTATGAACCTGCTGTACTGCAGGTCATAAATTAGGCGCATTCTAGCACTAAAATGACAATTCTGGCTCAGGTAAACCACTTTAAAAGTGCTCTACCTGTTCCAGCAGTAATGCGCTTGGAATTGCCGTACTGAAGCTATAAATCTATAGCTTCATATGGCTCTACTACGCCCCGCCTCCTGCACGCTCCCCGAAATCAGGCACATTACAAAGTGCTGCGGGCGCTCTGTAATTCGTCTGATATTGGCATGCGGGTGGATATACAAATATAGTGAACGGGGCTGCATCAATTTTTGGGCTGAAAAAACGGCAGACTTCATACATGTTGACCTTAATGTATACCTCTAGATACAGTTCAAATGTGATTACTCTTATTTTATACAATTAAGCTGTCTTCCAGAAGGAAGAAAACTTTGTAAGTCAATGCCCGTCTAAAAAAATAGTGAAATCATTAGCGTTACAGGGTAGTCACCTATAGGTGGCACTAGAGAGGGTATATTTGCATATTCTGTTTCCCATTAAGCACTGCTTTTAAATTCCATTACACCAGCTGGGTCTCTTCAATGTGACTCAGTCCCCCATTTGACCTTTCGTAAGCACAGAAGAATAAAATAGAACAAGAATGCAGCAGGAAAGAACTTTTCAGTCTCTTTCCTCTAAACACACATATATGTTCAGCAAGCGAAAAGGATCACACAAGGAGCCACAAGCCGTGTGACAATACAAGAATAAACTATAGATCCAGCAGGGTCTGGTTTCTCAAGGAAACTAATCTGTAGCTTATTGTTCGAAGACTCAACTAACACGCACAGGGAAGAGGTCTCTGAAGGAATGCCATTTAACTTTTTATGGTAAGAGAATGTGAGAATATAGAGCGCTGGTACTTGGATCATTTTGGAAGATACCCATTGTTTTCCCTTAAGCCTATTATTTTCAAGCTCATAGTCAACCCTCTTGACCCCACTTCAAAGTATAATTCAATACTGTTATGTTATGAAACTTCTTCTTACGATCAAGCTGAAAGGTGTTTTTATACTGTGGACATCCCACTTGCAGTTTAAAGCCCCCACACTAAAACTGAGGGTTGGCCACATTAAAAATGCAATTTTTTTTTTTTTTTTGCAAAAGAACATAGCCCCCTCTTAAATAAATTAACTGAATGTGGTTTTGATGACATCTTAGCCTTATTATTCTGGTCATTGTGATACCCTTACTTTTTTTGTTTTCTTTATTTTTTATTATCATGTTTTGAAAAAACTAATTTTATGGAAAAATTGTGTTTTTTTACATTGTAAGATTTTTTTTCTTACCAAACTTTATTTAACTTCATTTATAGTTTTTTTTAGTCCCACTGGGGGACTTAACATTGTGATCCTTTGATTGTTCATATAAAGCTTTGTTATACTCAGTGTACCAAATAATAATTGCCTTTAAATCTGACAGGCAACCTAATACCCTGTTTCCCCCGAAAATAAGACCTAGTGCATTTTTTTTATGCAATTCAGAGTTTGGCTGCTTATGCTGATGTTTGTGATGAAATCACTACAGTATATCAGTACATGTTGATTTTTTGTTCAACAATAAATGTGAATTCTTGTTCATGGAAAAATAAGCCATCCCCTAAAAATAAGTCTTCGCTCGTCTTTAGGAGCAAAAATTAATTTGTAAATTAATATAGGACACTGTCTTATTTTCGGGGAAACAGGGGTAGCTTATACCTTTGGCATGGCTCATAGGAATATAGCTAAGGCATGACCTAAGGGCTTTTGTCAAGCCCCTGCCTTACATGGTAGCTCATGATCATGTTTGTGGGGTGTTGATCGGTGATAGAGAGAGCCCCCCCCATCTGTCAAACCATCTAGATGCAGCAGTCACTTTTAAATGCTGTGTTAAATGGCTGGGATCAGAGTTAGCTCTGATTCTGTCCATTACAGCAGAATCCCGTTAGTCATAACTAGGCTACCACAGGAACCATGCGTGGACATCATTTAGCCAAGATCTTACCATAATCATTCATAAACATAAATATGCAGCAAATACCATCTGCAAATGACGTGGGGGGATTTTGCATTAAGGGGTTAAAAGGGTTTTAAAGGAATTTGTACTACTGATTTTTTATCGGTCATGGATATCTGATCAATGAAGGTCCAACTTTGTGAACCCCCTACCGATCAGTTGAATGAAGTTCTCTGAAGTGCGCTCCCACCCCTTCATTGCTTTGCCAGGCTTTATAGCTTGTAGTTACTTTAAGGGCATGTCCTCACTGCACGGGTTTGCGGACGGTTTTTCAGACAGTTTGCGGTTTTGCAGACCGTCTGAAAAACCGGCCGCAAACGAGCACGATGGGCTTCTATGGAAAACCCGTGCAGCAGCTCCCACTGCACGGGTTTTCCGCCCGGCGGTTTTTCTGCTCGCGGGCTGCCCGAAAAAGATTGAACATGCACTTGACATGCACGGAATATGTGCATGTCAATGTGAAGGGATGAGGGCTTTTCTCCGCTCATTGACCGACCGGTATTTGACCTCTGCCATGGGGACATGCCCAAACTTGAATATTAACAATATTAATATAAGGGTATGTTCCCACATCAGAAGATGACAGATTTCCATGAGTAATCCATGCAGAATTTACCACAGAAATCCATCTTGTAGAACGTGGATTTTAGACATGGATTTCAAAATGTAAACATGGTTTTGTGCTGAAATGTAATGTAATGTGACTTCAGCGGTAAGTTTCTTCAGCCGCTGACTCTGCCCGAAGGCTGAACATGTTTATTCTTTTTTCCTCCGCGGCATGGATCCAAATCCACATCATGAAAATCTGCATCATATGAACTATAAAGCAGACTTTCCATGAATGTCAATGGAATACTGATTTCAATCGGTTTTCAATGTGGACTTCAAGAAATCCACCTAGAAATCCGTTGTGCAAACATAGCCTGGTATTCCTGGAAGACCCATTTATGGTCCAATCAGAAGACCATTCCCATAATTTCCCATGAACTTTATAATTAGCAAATATTTTGCTATAATATAAATGATTCTCCTATAGAACACCATATTGTGCCCTCGCTTCGGCTTCGAGCACATTTCAGTTGAAAGTAACAAACCATTTTGCCTCCATATACATATAACGATTATCATCATCAGATATATTGAAATGCATCATGGAAATTTGGGTTTGCAAAAATAATGAGGTCCATAATCCTATGTAAAAGATGAAATGATAGTTACCTCCATTGTCAGCAGCTCCTGTGCTAAGCAGGCACAATGCAGCCAAAGCCACAACAGGGAGGACACCCATGGTGCCGGTCCCTTGGGTAGACTTCAAATTTAGTTAGTAAGTTCCAATTCCGCACCACGAGCTGTAATTTACTGGGACAGAGCTGTCATTACTGTCACCAAACCAGCAATCTCTGAGCAACAGGATAACCTGGTGGAATGCAGGGGCTGAAACCCTGCGACACTTTTTATAAGGTGGACTATTGGAATGGGGGAGGAGGAAAATTTTGACAGGTACAACAGGTTCCTCCACCACAATGACAGCTCTTAACATTGCAGAACTCAGGCTGCACATTCTCATCTAAATGTTACACTCGTCAAGTAGCATTTATATATATTTAACTAGTTTTTTCCATTGCCTCTGAGACATACTGAAGCAGAGCATGATCCCCTAACTTCAGAAATTGGGCCGCAGGGCATGATTCCAACATGATAACAACTGCAAACACATGTCCAAGACAACCACTGCCTTGCTAAAGAAGATGAGGGTAAAGCTGCTGGACTGGCCAAGCATGTCTCTAGACCTAAAACCTATTGAGCATCTGTGGGGCATCCTCAAACGGAAGGTGGAAGAGCACAAGGTCGCTAACATCCACCAGCTCCGTGATGTTCTCATGGATAAGTAGAAGAGGATTCCAGTGACTGCAACCTGTGAAGCTCTAGTGACCTCCATGCTCAACAGAATTAAGGCAGTCCTCAAAAATAATGGTGGCCCCACAAAATATTGACACTTTGGGCACAATTTGTCCATATTCACTTAGGGGTGTACTCACTTTTGTTGTCAGCAGTTTAGATATTGATGACTGTATGTTGAGTTATTTTGAGGGCCATCATAAAAACCTGTCTTCCAGCAGCTTCTGTGCCCCATGCAATAATTATCAGTTATGAGAAAGGAACCCCTCCCTGGAGGTGCAAGTATATGAATTTGTGAAGGTAAAGGGGGTGAATAATTAATAAAAAACATTCTCAAATACCATATTTTGTCTAAGAGATAAAAATCCATAGACTAATAATGCACAATTATCTGATATTTGGAAAAATAATCTTGAAATATGTGATATGGGCTTCAATGTATAATCGGATATTTTTGGAAATGCATAATTGCTATAATATCTATAAAAATTAGTAGTCCTCCCAGAGATCTCATATGATGCATCTTAGCGTATGTTCACACGGTGTAAATGCAGCGCGTACAGTACATGCCGCAGTACATCATGTGTCTCGGAAGCTCGTGCTGATCAGCGCATACTCCCGCGGCGCGGGGGGCTGGCAGCCCGCCAGCCCCCTAGATATGCATTACATGTCACTTATCTCCGATCATATTGTAAGAGCGGGGAGAGGATGTGTAATCCATAGTTCTCTATGAGAACTATGGATTACCATAATTTCGGCACGCATCTCGCCCATATTAGAGCGCAAATATGCGGCGAAATGCGTGCCGAAATTACGCCATGTGAATATACCCTTAGACACAGTAGAAGATCATTTTATTTGTAATGATATACGGCCATCACTCACTTTAATCCCTGCCTCAAATGGCGCTTGCGCATAGGTCAACAATGAAGGTGTTTTTTTCACTGCAGAAGCCAAACCCTAAAAGAATATATGCCATGGGTGCAGGAAGCGATTGGTTGGGCGTTAATCAGTCTCATGTTTTGTCTTCAACCACACTATGACAAGAGGGTGACTGGAAGGTGACATCTATCTACCTCAGACATCTATCTACTCAGAAAACTGAGTTACTAGGAACTGGTTTCAGTGTGTGGGTTGGCTGGTGCAGATAGGCACTGCCCAGCGATCTGTAATGGCACAGTATGTACAGTTTACAAATCAACTTTAGTTATAAAGTGCTATGCGTTCTGTGTCCCATTCTAAATCTTCCCTCCTAAATCCTGGCATAGCTCCTCTCCTACAACCTCTTAAAGGGACAAAAATAAGGCTAATAGCCATGAAGGAAGTTTGTGTGATTATGCACTTTATGTATGCATTCAGTGCATGCGTGCTTTCGTGCGTATGTGCATGCGTGCGTGTGTGTGCATATGTGCTGTCTTGGTTCTAGTTCCTTATCAATGACTTAAAGGGGTTGTCTGACTTTTTTTCTTTAACTTTAAGTATGGGGCAATGACTAGGAAAAAATTGTTAAAACCTGTTAGCCTCTTAGTTTTGATCCAGCAATACACCTCCTGGTCCTCTTCACTCATCTTCTGTTCTTCCAGCTTGGACAGAAGGGAAGATCATCACTGTGGTCTTTTATTGTCTGTAGTGGTCATGTGACACCACCCAATGTCTCTGTTCAGAAGTCAAGGCATCAATCAGTGACATTGGGCAGTGTCATGTGACAACTACAGACAATCATAGACTGCAGCGGTGATGTTCTTTTTGTCCCGAGCAGGAAGACAGCAGAAGATGGGTGAAGAGGAGCGGGAGATGTATTGCTCATTTGAACATGAGTTAAGAGGTGAATACAATTTTTTTTATTTTCTTCCAGCCTACCACCTTCTTCTATCAAACAAACCTTTTTTGAAGCTTTGTTCTATTACTTATTCTATGCTCTAAACTTGTTTGTTTCTAGATGGACTTCATGTCCATTGATCCAGTGACTGCTTTCATGCCCAGTTGATGCCCAAAGCTTGATTCTAGTACTGTATCAATGTATTAGGGTGGTACTAGGGTGGTCTGACTACAGGATTGATGTCCAGAGCTTGATTCTAGTACTGTATCAATGTACTAGGGTGGAACTTGGTCTGACTACAGGATTGATGTCCAGAGCTTGATTCTAGTACTGTATCAATGTACTAGGGTGGTACTAGGGTGGTGTGACTACAGGATTGATGTCCAGAGCTTGATTCTAGTACTGTATCAATGTACTAGGGTGGAACTAGGGTGATCTGACTACAGGATTGATGTCCAGAGCTTGATTCTAGTACTGTATCAATGTACTAGGGTGGAACTAGGGTGATCTGACTACAGGATTGATGTTCAGAGCGTGATTCTAGTACTGTATCAATGTACTAGGGTGGAACTTGGTCTGACTACAGGATTGATGTCCAGAGCTTGATTCTAGTACTGTATCAATGTACTAGGGTGGAACTAGGGTGATCTGACTACAGGCTTGATGTCCAGAGTGTGATTCTAGTACTGTATCAATGTACTAGGGTGGAACTTGGTCTGACTACAGGATTGATGTCCAGAGCTTGATTCTAGGACTGTATCAATGTACTAGGGTGGAACTTGGTCTGACTACAGGATTGATGTCCAGAGCTTGATTCTAGTTCTGTATCAATGTACTAGGGTGGAACTTGGTCTGACTACAGGATTGATGTCCAGAGCTTGATTCTAGTACTGTATCATTGTACTAGGGTGGAACTTGGTCTGACTACAGGATTGATGTCCAGAGCTTGATTCTAGTACTGTATCAATGTACTAGGGTGGTACTTGGTCTGACTACAGGAATGATGTCCAGAGCTTGATTCTAGTACTGTATCTATCCAATAAGTAGAGATAAGATAACAGTAAAATGTTCAAGTTCTAATTGAACTTTGAACATTAGTAGGTTCAGTTCTAGGTTCTGACTACAGGATTGATGTCCAGAGCTTGATTCTAGTACCGTATCAATGTACTAGGGTGGTACTTGGTCTGACTACAGGATTGATGTCCAGAGCTTGATTCTAGTACTGTATCAATGTACTAGGGTGGCACTTGGTCTGACTACAGGAATGATGTCCAGAGCTTGATTCTAGTACTGTATCTATCCAATAAGTAGAGATAAGATAACAGTAAAATGTTCAAGTTCTAAATGAACTTTGAACATTAGTAGGTTCAGTTCTAGGTTCTGACTACAGGATTGATGTCCAGAGCTTGATTATAGTACTGTATCAATGTACAAGGGTGGTACTTGGTCTGACTAAAGGATGATGTCCAGAGCTTGATTCTAGTACTGCATCTATCCAATAAGTAGAGATGAGTGAACAGTACTAGACGATCTTTGAACATTAGTAGGTTCGGTTCTAGGTTCTATTTGAACTCAAACTAGAACCCCATTAAAGTCAATGGGAGAAGATGTTTTGGTTAATTTTGATACCTATACAGGTGAGGAGAAGCTGTAATTACCATCTATAACAGTAAACTGCATACATGGAACGACTGTGTGAAGAAAATTTGGCTCTAAGAGTGACAGAAAAAATTAGAGGCTAAAACACTCCAATCCTTTCAATGGCTAACTGAAAAGATGTAGACAACTTGCAAGCAGGGGTGTAGCTATAGGAGGTGCAGCTATTTAAAAGATATTTCTTTGTATAGAAGATTTGGAAACGGTGTTTTATACAATATCTCAACCCCCAAAACTGCAAAAATGAACTTTTCTCCAATAATTTTCCCCAACCAATGACTATTTAGAATATATTTCTTTGTATAGGAGAATTGGAGATGGTGTGTTATAAAATGATTTCACCCCCAATACTGCAAAAACTTAACTTTTGGGCACTGAGTCTGATTTAGCAAATCCAAGCACTCTGCATAATATATATCCATGTATATGAGAGTTAGGCGTTATGTGAGCCTGCAAATGTCGCCAAATAACAGCTTCTGGGCATGGGAAAGATGCAGCCAGCAATACCAAACTACCTAACTATTGATGTCTATGGAGAGGAAAATACCATCTAACTAACTAAGAGCAGTCTGTACAGTACAGAGAGTGAGCTTAAAATGGCGTTCACAAGGCAATACAGTGAGATATATATAACATGGACATGTGATTTTAGCAGCCAATGAGAGCCCTACTCCTCAGTGATGATGTTTTTGACACTTCTCTGTGCTCTGCACTGATTAGATGGCCAGCAAAAGTGCAGAAAGGTGATTGGATGGCGCCAAAAGAGCAGAAAGTCACTGAAAACGAAAACAAAAATGTTGAACTAGAACTTTACTCGAACGAACAGTGAAATGTTCAGTTCGAGTTCTAAAAATCGAGATGTTCTACTCGAACTTAACTTTTCTAGAACGGTTGGATCAACACTAACATTAAGCTTTGATTTGTTTCTGAATCAATGCCTTATGGTTGATTCTTGTTATGTATCTGTGCAATAAAATTGATTTAACTTCGAAATTGATTCCCTAAGCTTGGTGCTATCATATCTGTATAGAAAATCCTGCTTCTGGAACCATTCCTGTGGACTATTTTGGTTCTGTTACTGTCTCCATATAATAAATACATTTATTTGAGGAGTGTGGCAGAAGGTTGTAAGATATTCAACAGTGTGTTTTGCTCAAAACAGAATATCCCTCATCTTCCAGTGCACACCCTACTTGTGCTTATGGGCGCACAGTCTAATTTCCTTAGCTCATATTTTACCCAAAATATTAACATGCAAATAAAAGGAGTTTGAATTCTTGGGATCAAACATGCTTTTCCAACAAAGCCACTGTGTGGCACATACTGTTTGGCTCGTACTTTACCTCTATATCCAGTCTGGTGCCAATTTTGGGATCATAAATAAAATATTCCTTTAGGGCAAATTGGTTCTTGCCTTATGGGTCCCAAAGTCTGAACCAGCTTAAAAATGTCCTACCTCTCCCTTCATCCACATCTTCTCCATCTTGGTAGAACTTGATGGATATTTGTCTTTTTTCAACCGTACTATGTAACTATTTAACTATAGGTAACTATTTAATACTTGTGCCTAATGGAAATTCTAGTTCTTAAGGTAGCCATATGCATTAGATAAACGTTAGTCAAACCCGCTAATTTAGGTTTATCCGGCCGACCATTTAATGTGTATAGGATTGTCCCAAGTTTCACCTCTTGGAAGATTTTTGGTAAAGGAAAGATTGCATAACCAGATTTTAACATGCAAAGTGCTTTTTGTCTCTCAAGGGATCTACTTCACAGAGATATTAAGCAAACACAATTGCAGTCACCTCCTCTGCCAAGCTGAGAAGATGTTGAACATTTAGAGGCAGCCATCCAGTCACACAAGGGATAGTTCTGCATACTTGGTGAAGGTGAGAGAGAAGTAAGACTAAGCATGGATGACCACTTCATCATATTAACTAAAATGGACATGAAAAAGGTTTGGAAAAGAATTGGCAGGTGGTGCTGTGCTAACATAATCCTAATTCCAGGAACAGCTGGTGATATCAGCCTTTTTGTCGACAAATGTAAATACAAAGATGTTCACCATTTAGGGGTGGATTTACCTAGTAATATATTCTTCATCGTACAACCCCTTTAAGATATGCGTCAAAGATTGTTAATCCTATTTTACATGGAAGGACATTATAGCAGTTCGACAACTTTCAAGAATAAAACAAAAAATAAAAATGTCTGAATTTCCTGTATACTTCTATATTCGATGGTGGGCCTAAATCTTGCATGGGTCTCAGGTTGCTTGCTTCATCCTTCAAACATTAGTCATTGTTACCTTTGAAAAGACTAAAACAGCCCCAACCGGATTGTCTTTGAGGAAAGGGTTTCTGAAGAATTTTCCCTGAGAATACAGAAATAGTTTATATTGAATGTGGTGTTATTTCTATCAGCGCTGGTTATTCCATTTCCCTATATTCTATTACAACGGTGTCTAAACATTTTGTCTTTTACTCTACAATAAACTAAAAAAATTAGAGGTGTTCACTAGAAATGTAACCCATCAGCATAATCAATATTACATATCCATTCCACCATTTTTAGCTACTGTACATGATATGCATTCAATAACATTGGTCACTGATCTTAGTGAGGTTCACAAGCTTTCCCTATTTGAACCTCACACACTGGTAACAAAAGTGTGGTGGGAAACAGGAATACCCATAAGAAGCCAATATTAACCCAAAGAAAAAGTAAAATTCTCATGCAAATGAGCAAATTCCAAGGCATTAGTGTTCAAATACCCCACTAAGAAAAATCTGAGGTAATAAAGGGACATCCCAAATTCAGGGTCTTAATCTCATAGCTAATTTGGAGATTGACTCCAAAAGTTGTCTTTGGAGGACCCAGCATGTCCATGTTTTACCTGGACGAGCAAATGGTTTCAATGTAATAATTAACTTCTCCTGTGGTGGCGCTGGAGAGGAATGAAACCCTTGCTGCCCGATTCCCCACAGATTACAACTGATCACCAGGAGCCTGTGGTGTAGACCTTGTAAACCATTGACACTTGTATTCCACTTTTTCTAAAGGCACGACAGCTTGCAAGCAAGGGCATAGCTATAGGAGATGCAACCACTATTTAAAAGATATTTCTTTGTATAGAAGATTTGGAAACTGTGTTTTATACAATAACTCAACCCCCAAAACTGCAAAAATGAACTTTTCTCCAATAATGTTCCCCAACCAACCACTATTTAGAATATTTCTTTGTATAGGAGAATTGGAAACGGTGTGTTATAAAATGATTTCACCCCCAATACTGCGAAAACTGAACTTTTGGGCACTGAGTATGATTTAGCAAATCCAAGCACTCTGTATAATATATATCCATGCATATGAGAGTTAGGCGCTATGTGAGCCTGCAAATGTCGCCAAATAACAGTTGTGGGAAAGATGCAGCCAGCAATACCAAACTCCCTAACTATTGCTGTCTATGGAGAGGAAAATGCTATCTAACTAAGAGCAGTCTGTACAGTACAGAGAGTGAGCTGAAAATGCCGTTCACAAGACAATACAGTGATATATATATATAACATGGTCATGTGATTTTAGCAGCCAATGAGAGCCAATGATAAGTTTCCAAATCATGACATAACCTTAGCACAAAAATTAGCAAATAAAAATTTTTATTGTGTTACACATCCGTGGTTATTCTTGCTGTACTGCTCTACCTACAGCTCCTTATTGCTTTCTACACCGGATATAGCTTGTGTTCATTATTTGTAGAAACTATCTGAGGCAAAAATAAACTATTTAAACCTGACTTTAAGACAACAAAGGCAAGAAAATGTTTTTGAGGAAATGGTAAAGAAAATCAGACTGCTGGGTTGAAATTGTGAAAGGAAATATGCAAACTAATACAATCCTCTTAAAGGGGACCTCAGACTCCTTAGAGTTTTCTAAGACAAGTCTTGCCTTGGTTAGGGTCAGTCTCCAAGCCTCCAATGTTTTTCTCTAACCACAACGTCCAGATTGTAAAGATTGTCCCTTCCTGCTTCCTACAGTTCATGGTATTCCTGGAATATACGATGATAACCAAAATCTATCTTCTGCCTGTTTTCCATAAGAACCAATTTTTCTCCTGCCTTGACCATCTACCTGTTATCCAAAATTACCAATCTCCTCCTGCCTTGACCTTCTGCCTGTTATCCCTAAGGACTAATATCCTCCTGCCCTGACCTTTTGCCTGTTATCCCTAAGGACTAATCTCCTCATGCCCTGACCTTCTGACTGTTATCCCTAAGGACTAATCTCCTCCTGCCCTGACCTTCAGACTGTTATCCCTAAGGACTAATCTCCTCTTGCCCTGACTTTGCCTGTTATCCACGATGACCATTCCCCACCTGCCCTGACCTTCTGCCTACTGCTCTGGCACTGTGCTTTGTCACATCAGCTGTTGCTATCAGAGACTACACTGGAGATAGTAACCTCAGGGTTCCCTGTAAAATTAAACAAATCTTTGTGGAATGGGTTAAAGAGTGAAGACTAAGCCCTTTAGACCCTTGAGAATAGGCCACATTTTATACAAACCAACAAATTGACCACATTTGCCAGATAGGAATAGTGTCAGTTTTTATACAGCTGAAATATTTGTTTCGCCCTTAGTGCCTCTAGTAGCTCCAAAATCTCTTGATTGTGGATCCTAGAAATTGTGGATTCATTAAAGAAGATTTTTATGCATTTTGTGCTGCAGGTGATACCAAGATGTATGGATTACTTAACATTGTACTCTTCGACCCATCCACCTGTCAAAGCAAAAAAGACTGCCGGATCAGCGTTGTGACCACAGGTTGTGCAACCACTTTAGGTTGTAAGTAATCCTACAGCAGATACTTTTGTATGTTGCATAGTAATTACTAACCTGTAGAAAGTCACCTGGCCTTTGGGCATCATTCAGGTATAGTTGTCTAATAGATGTGTTTGTTTTCATCTTTAACCCCTTAAGCCCCAGGCCTGAAAGGTACTTAATGACCAGCACATTTTTTAGTTTTTGCCTCCTTGCCTTTCAACTGTCGTAACTTTTAGATTTTTATCAGTGACGCAGTTGTATGAGGCCTCGTTTTATTCGGGACAAGTTGTACTTTTTGGGGAATAATTTAAGTTATTTCTAAATTATTTCAGAATTTGTTTTTCAATTTTTTTCGTTTTTTTAATTTTTTTTACACCATACACATTTTACACTAAATAATCTGTTAAATTAATTCTACAGGTTATTACAGTCATGTGGATATCTTATATTTGTACGGGTTTTTTTGTGTGTGTAATGTAGGCACAATTATCTTTTATTAAATATTTTTTTTTTTGCTATTTACTTTATTTTTTTCTACACTTTTTTAAAATGTTTTAATTTTTTTAATCCCATGAAGGGATAACTGTCTTACATTTTTTTACACTTAGTAATGTATTAGCATATTCATATATAATAATTCATTACAATCTGTGTCAGTTAAACAGTTACATAGTCTGTCCTGACTGCAGACTTCTTACACAGACAGCCCTGGGGCTAATCTAGGTCCCTAGGACTGACTGTGGAGACAGTCCCTGGACTCTGTCAGGTCACTGGGAGCCCCGATCACCTCACAGAGCAGGGGAAAGCCCTTTGATTACGCCATGGTCACTGACCACAGCAATCAAAGGGCTAGGTGTCGGGGCACTTACAGGTACTGCGCTAGGGACAGGGCTGTGAAGTGCAGCTCTGTTCCTAGTGCAGATGCGGTGCTGGGTGCCGCAAAACTCTTCTGTCTGCAGCGACATCAAAAGAAGTGGAAAAAATGGCATAAGCCACGCTGGCGCGTTTCAACAAACTGCCTTATTCTTAGCATGCAAACGTATTCCTGCTACGTTGCATGCTATGAATAAGGCAGTTTGACGAAAAGTGGTAGCTTAGCTTATGCTACTTTTCCCATCCGCTGTATCACATGCTCATTTTAATATGATGGAATAAAGGAAACTTTTTGTATTTCTTTTGGAAGCCCGAGAAATATACTTTTTTTCCTGTTGCTGGATTCCTTCGTGTCTAAGTATAAAAAGATTTAAAGGGATTGTCTCACTACATTGATTCGTCTTACCTCAGTCCTGTTTTCTTGGTTTCACTTTGAATTCAAGGGCGTGTTTATTGGATTTTACTAGGCTGCAGTAGAAACCGGTTATAGCTTTGTATAGTGCTTGAGCCTATCATGAAGACAAACATTCTGAGCTATAGCAGCCCTGCTGGCCCTATAGGAGAATAGAACGGCTTGCTATAGCAACAATGTGGCAGCCTATAGGAGGATAGAACAGGTCTGAGCTTAGAGCCCGTGCGGCCCTATCAGCAGAGAAGAACAGGTTGTAGCTATAGCAACAGTGTGGCAGCCTAAACAGGAGGATAGAAAAAGGGCTTAGCTAAGCGACTGGGAACTGTACAGCCCAACAAGGGGGATATCTAGGAATAGGTAGGACACTGTTAATAATATATTGCAAAGTAATTTTTTTTGCAAGATCTTTAACATGAAAAACAATCCTTGTAGTGGAAAACCCCCCTTTAAAAATTGAAATACCCCACTTTTCCCAGGAAATGATATGGCACATTGACAGTTCTCTTTGTCCAGCAGTTAACCAGCCCGCATACAGCTATGTCGACAGAAAAAGAAAAAAAAATAGGGTCTTTTGGGAAAGGGGTAGAAAAAGAAATGTCATTTGGGAAAAAACGCGCCAAAAAGGTTGGACTTGTTCACCATCATTCATTTCTATGGGAGTTGCCGAGCACACTCATTTGGCTCATTTGGAAGTCTCATAGAAATTAATGGGGGGACAGACGCATGCACCCACACTTTCTGTTTTTCCTTTACCCGATAGCCCAAAAAAGAATTGGAACCCCCTTTACCATGAAAAAAATTAAAGGGGGGTTGTCTCACCACATTGACTAATCTTACCTCAGTCCTGTTTTCTTGGTTTCACCTTGAATTCAGGGGCGTGTTTACTGGCTTCTACCAGTGTGCAGTAGAGCCAGGTCTGTAGCTATAGCAACCAGTGCTGGCAGCCTATCAGGAGAGATCAAACAGGTCTGTAGCTATAGCGACCTGAGGAGCTGATGCAGCCCATACAAGAGGGGATATCTAGGAATAGGTAGGACACTGCTAATGGACACATATTGCAAAGTGACTTGTTTTTGCAAGATCTTTAACATAAAAAGCAGCAATCCTTGTAGTGAGACAACCTCTTTAAGCATCCATTGGCTGTACTAAAACACTGCACAAGACACAACCTGGTTCACTAAATGTACGATAGAGCAAATCTTTGAGTTCTCCAAAGCGACTAACATCAAAAGTATGTTTGAAAGATGGAGAGCCGCAGTCTTCTGAATGGACATTGCAGCAACCATACATTAAAGAGGTTACAAATCAAAGTGGTAAAAGCACTTGTCACCTCTTATTGTGGTGGCTTTAGGGCAGTATATTAACACTGATACATGTAATAATTTAGGGCTATTACATAAGGTCCATGCTTTTACTGTAATACTATATCATTACTGTACATTAGGTCTATGGGGTGAACATAAGAAGAAACAAACACATACAATTGTAGAAAACAGTACACCCGATCCATCTACTTTTTCCTTTTGTGATTGTTTTATTTATTCTCTTTTTTATTTTTTTGCATTCCTTTATTCAGTTACAAACTGTATTTTAAGTGACTTGAAACATTGGCCTGTGTTTAAGCAAATCAACTGATAAAATGAGTACAAAATTTAATATCCCAAAATCAAGCAACTTAAAAGAGTTCTCTAGAACTTCAAAATACTACAGTTAGGAAATAACTATTTGATCCCTTGCTGATTGTGTGTTTGCCCACTGACAAAGACATGAACAGTCTATAATTTTAAGGGTGGGTTAATTTTAACATTGAGAGATAAAATATCCAAAATAAAATCCAGAAAATCGCATTGTATAAATTATATAAATTTATTTGCATTTTGCAGTGAGAAATAAGTATTTGATCCCTCTGGCAAACAAGACTTAAAACTTGGTGGCAAAACCCTTGTTGACAAGCACAGCAGTCAGACATTTCTTGAAGTTGATGATGAGGTTTGCACACATGTCAGGAAGGATTTTGCTCCACTCCTCTTTGCAGATCATCTCTAAATTATTAAGATTTTGAGGCTGTCACTTGGCAATTTGGGGCTTCAACACCCTCCATCAGTTTTCTATGGGATTAAGGTCTGGCTAGGCTACCCATGACCTTAATGTGCTTTTTTTTTGAGCCACTTCTTTGTTGTCTTGGCTGTATGTTTTGGGGTTTCTTGTCCTGGGGAAAGCCCCGGCACGACCCAATTTTAATGAAAAATGGGGAGGTATACGTCCCCCTCTTGTAGGTTTTAAAAATTGGTATATGTCCCCTTTTGTTTGATCAGTAGGTTTAAAATTGGCATTAAAGGTAGATAGGTAGGTATACGGCTTGCGGTGTTTTATAAGTATGGTATATTATATTTTTTATTTTAAATATTTTTTATTTATATATATATTTTTTTTGCAGTACGCCCCCAAAAGTTTGGACACCCTTCTCATTCCAAGAATTTTCTGTATTTTCTTGGTTAAAAAAATTTGTAGATTCACATGAAGGTTAAAAACCAAAGAATTGAACACGGGGTTTTTATAACTTAAAAAAAAAAGTGTAAAACCGTAAAAAATATGTTTTAATTTTCTAGGTTTTTTAAAAGTACCCACCTTTGGGGTTTTTTAAAAGCTTTCACATCTTGGCATTCTCTTGATAGCTTAAAAGGGGGTAGTCACCTGAAATGGTCTTCCAACAGTTTTGGGAAGGAGTTTCCAGAGATGCTTAGCACTTTTTGGGGCCCCTTTGCTTCCTCTGGGGTTTCCAGTCCCCCCAAAACCATCTCAAATTGGGTTCAGGTTGGTAAATTTTGGGGGGCCAGGTATTTGGGTTTAGAAAACCCCAACACTCTCCTTCTTGGTCAAATACCCCTTCCCACAGTCTGGGGGGTGTTTGGGGTCATTGTTAGAGGGGGGCCAAATTTTTTGTTTAAGGGAAGTGGAATTGTTTAGAATTTAAAGGAAAACTTGGGTTTTCTGAACAAAGGGTCGAATTTTTTGGGAGTATTGGGGTTTGAAGAAGTGTGCTTTTCTTGTTTAAAATAAATACTTTTTTCCGTAGCCTAATTCACAAGAAAAAGGGTTAATTCAATTTTATCTCTTGTTTTGTGCGTAAAAAACACGGCTTTTGAAAACACGTACAAAAGTAGTAGTTTTGGGGTTTGGCTCAAATTTTTGGGCCCAAATTTTTCTCCAAGGGTTAACTAAGTTTTTTTCCCTGATTTGGCACTCAGTAAAAAAAAACTTTTTTTTTCCCACCGCCCCCGAAAAAATTCTGTAGCATAATTCATTTCAAAGGGTTTTAAAAACCCTTTTAAATTTCGGGTAAAATACACAGAGTTTTTAAACGGCACCTTTACAAGTAAATTTTTCCTGGCCATTGTGGAGCGAAATTTTAAATATCTAAGGAAAAACCCAAGTTGTTACGGGGTTCTTTTGGAGTCAAATACGGGGTTTTGTTATTTATAAATATACAGATATTTTCATAAACAGTGTCGGTACATTTTAGAACAAACTTTATGTCAGACAGAGGGGGGCGGGCTTGCCCCTGCGAGGGGCCCTTGGCACAAAACTTTCCCGGGAAACAGGTTTGGGGCGAGACAGCAAGGGGACGTCGCAGCAGGGGTACGGGGTGGGGGCCAAACTGCCACTGTCATTAGCGGCCTTTGTGTTGTTCGGGCCAACCCAATGGTTCTTGTTTGGTTGACTAGGTCTTGCGCTTCCCCCCAGATGACATCTTAAAACCCCACCCAAAGAGTTGGTGGGAACCTCAGACAAAAACCCTTTGGGGGGCCCAGGGCCCCGGGGACCCGGGTCAGCGGCCCTCCCCTTGTCCTCAGCCCCTCCCTTGCCCAAACCCCTTTTCCCTAGCCAGAGAATAACTATGGGGTTTTTGGGCCCCTAAAGCGCCCTCTATAGGGGTTTTAAAACCAATTTAAGGAGGGCATTTCACCCGTAGGGGCAGTAAAGAAAGGGGGCCCAAATTATCCCCTTCTTCCCCGTAGGTGGAAAAAGTATAGATTTTGGAGAGTGGAAATGGGAGGTCATTTTGTGAGGGGTCAGCCTCGGCTCCCAAGGGAAACCGGGGGATTGAGGGAAAAGCAGTGACGATAAATAAAAAAAATAGATGAGGGATGTAGCGCCCGAACTTGGGAGCCGGGTGGGGGCAAGGGCTTCATCATCGTCAGGAAAAAGGAGGGGCGTCGGGTTTTGCGGGGTTCAGGCAGCGGCGCACCCCGCAAGGGGTTGTGGGGGCGTGGGGTCAGGGAAAAAGCGGGCGGGTGCAAAGGTCGGGACCCTAGCGGCCAGGGTTTTTAAAAACCCCCGTTCGCAGGCCCAAGAAATTTTTTTGCGGCTTAGGGGCTCAGCGGGGGCAGCGGCGGGTTGTAGTAACTCAGTCGGGGGTTTTGGGGTAAAATCAGCCCCTTGGCCCGGTGTGGCATTTTCTTTCCCAAAGAAAAGGGGGGAGCCGAATATGGGTATATGAAAATTGTGGGGGGGAAAAGTGAAGCGTGGCCAGGGAGCTAAATTTGGCCCCCACAGCCCTGCGTAAACCCACATGCAGCGTCACCTTTCCGGTGGCCCCCGGAAAAAACCGGGGCTCAGATGGGGTTTTGCCCAAATCCTGCCCCCGGCCGCAACAGCAGGGCAGCAGCGCCCAGTGTTACGCAGGGCCATTGCACCCAAAGGTCAAGGGCTCCCCAACCTTGAGGGGAGGGGGTTTCTTTTGGGACATTTTCCCCCGGTTTAAAGATGCCCCTTCTCCTCCCCTATCAGGGGCGCCAGCAGTTTTTCAGCGAGGCGATTGCAAAGAGACAACAGTATGCATCCCCAAACCCCCTAAGGTGCAGCAGCTGACCGTTTTCCTGCCCATGTTGTTGGGAAATGCAAATCCCTCCCTTTCCAAAAAGGTGGACCCGCACCATTCGGAACCCAATGGCTTGTGCCCAGCCCCGAGGGGTAGTTCCAAGCCGTTAAATTTTTTTTCCCAAAAAAAGGAGTACCGACCTTTATAAAATGTAGAAAAGAAAGTGGGGCCCGTCCTTGAGGTTATCGGTTTTTTCCAAGGTGCACAAACAGCCCCGGGGCGTCTGGAGCTGTAACTACGGGGCAGGGGCCCGTTTCATGTCCTTTCGGCCCAAATGGGTGGGAAAGTGCTTCCTGCCAGGGGACCCAAAAAACTTGGGGCGGAGACGGCCCTTTTTTCCTCCCGTTGTCAAACTGGGCTCCCGCGCCCCAAAGTCCCCCTCCTCCCCCTCCCCCCACCACCACCCTTTCAGCCCCCACCAAATACTGCTCCATCATACCACATGGTAGGGCACAGCCGGGGTCACGCAGTTCTTTCACCTGGGTTGCCTCGGCGAACGAAAAGGGCACAAAAGGGGGAACTGCTCCGCGCTGAAACAAGAAATTTGAGGGGTGGCTTTTTCCCCGCCAATGCAAATCGGAACCATGGTGACGGCAATGGGAGTAACCCTGGTTTTCCGCGAAGCACGAGGAGGGGGTGGTCATGCGCCCTGCATGGCGCCCCGTGTTCAATTGGTTTGAAAGGGTTCCTGAAGTCTTCCCAAAAGATCTTCAGAAGATTTTGAAAATGGCCAAAGGAAAAAATGTGGGATGCACTTTATCCATTCGTACAAAACCAGAAAAACCCCTCCTCGGTTGAGCGGGAGACCCCCTCCCCCAAAACACTTGATATGCGAAAGTTTCCCCCCGTTGGGAATTTCCATTCCCGACATGTTGGGCCCCCCTGTATGAACAGAGAAAGGCCCTTAATGATTTTTTGATGTCCCGGCGGACAGGAAAAAAATGACCCGTGTAACTTTTATGTTTGCCAGTGGCAGCTCAAGCGTGGGCACCTGCCGTTTGTTGGGCCATTCGGGGGAGGCCCTTTTTATTGTCAGTCGCCAGGGCCCACAGGGTGAAATAACGGGCATTTCCCCTGCTTCAGGGCCCGGAAAAAAGATGCTGAAAAACTGTCCCGGGCAGGGGGCTGGGGGTGTGGCGACTAAATCTCGCCGGGCCCCCCCTGAGTCGATGGAGGGCTGAAATGGAGGAGGAGGAGGAGGGGGGACATTGGGCAGAAGCATTGTTGGGGGAAATGAGTGGTTTTTTTACCCCCGGGGACAAGAGGGAGGAGCGGAGCAGTGGAGGGGGGTAGATGGAAAATGAGGAAGCGAGGAGGGGGACCCCAAGCACTGTTGGGAGTTACAGGGAGATGGGGGGCAGGGAGCCCTTGGAGTCACTTGTGCAGATGGCCCCCAGCAAAGCTGATTTGCTGGTGTGACAGCCCAATAGCAGCATCCGGGAGAGGGTTTACTTTGGCCCCCAGCCTATTGGACCCCCGCTCCGGTCCCAAAAATTGGGGGCCCTTTTTCCCAGGGTATTGAAGGGGGGGGGAAAAAAAATTAAATACTATAGGGAAATCCTCCGTAGTCAGTTGGCCGCTGCCCATGTGCCCGGGAAACTCCCTCCTCTGAAAAGGTCCCGACCGGGGGGGTTTCCCCAGTGTCACATACTACTGCCCAGGCTGCTGGGGAAGGTGGGGGGGTAGGAGCAGTACAGCTCCATCAGCAGCAACCTAAGTCTGGAGTCACTGATGAGCAGCTCCTTCACCCGCCCTAGTGAGGAGGGTAGTCGCCAGCAGCAGCAGCAGGACCTGGAGCAGTCCCTGAACCAGCAGGTCGTGGCCTACTTGGAAAGTACTCTGCCACCCCAGTTAGAAGATCCGCTGGACTACTGGGCAGCCAAACTGGATGTGTGGCCGCAACTTGCCGAGTTTGCAGTGGAGAAGCTGTCCTGCCCGGCAGTAGTGTGGCATCAGAAGGGTGTTCAGTGCGGCGGGGGCCATCGTTACCCCAAGGAGAACCGCTTGTCCACGGGAAATGTGGAACGACTGACCTTTGTCAAGATGATCAGGCGTGGATCGGCCAGGATTTCCACAAACCAATGCCTTAGGCGTCAGTCTGGGTTCAAACTACCTGCCTCAGCCACTATTCTGATGCCGCCACCCGCCTGATGCCACACATCTGCTGATAGTTTCCCCATCTGCCTACCACCATCTTTACCAGGGACTGGTATTGCCACCCACCTCAACACTCTGTCATTGTTCCACTCTATGACCTCGTGCTGCTGCTGCTGTTGCTGTTGCCGTGACATCCACACTGTGTCACTGTGCCACTCTCTGACCTCATGCTGTTGCTCCTGTCGCCGTCACCTCAAATCTGTGTTATTGTGCCACTCTGGGGCCTACTCCTTTTTTTGCCACCTCCAGAATGTCATTGTGCCACTATCTGAACTCATGCTGCTGCTGTGGCTGCTGCCGTGACCTCCACACTGTGTCATTGTGCCACTGTCTGACCTCATGCTGCTACTGCCGTGCCCTCCGATCTCAGTCATTGTGCCACTCTGTGGCCTCCTCCTGTTTTGCCACCTCCAGAATGTCATTGTGCCACTGTCTGACCTCATGCTGCCGCTGTGGCTGCTGCCGTGACCTCCACACTGTGTCATTGTGCCACTGTCTGACCTCATGCTGCCGTGCCCTCCACTCTCTGTCATTGTGCCACTCTGTGACCTACACCTGTTTTGCCACCTCCAGAATGACCTTGTGCCACTGTCTGACCTCATGCTGCTGCGTGGCTGCTGCCGTGACATCCACACTGTGTCATTGTGCCACTGTCTGACCTCATGCTGCTGCTGCCGTGCCATCCACTCTCTGTCATTGTGCCACTCTGTGGCCTACTCCAGTTTTTGCCACCTCCAGAATGAGATTGTGCCACTGCCTGACCTCATGCTGCTGCTACCGTGACCTCCACACTGAGTCATTGTGCCACTCTGTGGCCTGCTACTGTTTTGCCACCTCCAGAATGTCATTGTGCCACTGCCTGACCTCATGCTGCTGCCACCGTGACCTCCGCTCTCAGTCATTGTGCCACTCTGTGGCCTCCTCCTGTTTTGCCACCTCCAGAATGTCATTGTGCCACTGTCTGACCTCATGCTGCTGCTGTGGCTGCTGCCATGACCTCCACACTGTGTCATTGTGCCACTGTCTGACCTCATGCTGCCGTGCCCTCCACTCTCTGTCATTGTGCCACTCTGTGGCCTACACCTGTTTTGCCACCTCCAGAATGTCATTGTGCCACTGTCTGACCTCATGCTGCTGCTGTGGCTGCTGCCGTGACCTCCACACTGTGTCATTGTGCCACTGTCTGACCTCATGCTGCTGCTGCCGTGCCCTCCACTCTCTGTCATTGTGCCACTCTGTGGCCTACTCCAGTTTTTGCCACCTCCAGAATGAGATTGTGCCACTGCCTGACCTCATGCTGCTGCTACCGTGACCTCCACACTGTGTCATTGTGCCACTCTGTGGCCTGCTACTGTTTTGCCACCTCCAGAATGTCATTGTGCCACTGCCTGACCTCATGCTGCTGCCGCCGTGACCTCCGCTCTCAGTCATTGTGCCACTCTGTGGCCTCCTCCTGTTTTGCCACCTCCAGAATGTCATTGTGCCACTGTCTGACCTCATGCTGCTGTGGCTGCCGCCGTCACCTCCACACTCTGTCACTGAGGTTGCCACCTGAACTCTCAGCTTGTTTTTTTCCAGCTTTCGCTGGCATGACTTTATCAGGCTACATTCCCGCTTGAGTTTTTTTTTTTTTTTTTTTTTTTTCATTTTTCAAAAATAACTTTATTGAAAACATGTAATCATACAGTTATACGGTATGGTGTAAAAACGAGTATAATAAAGCATTAGTAACTAACATTGATACAATATTCTAGAAAAATCCAGAGAGTATTAATACCTTCCAGAACACTTGATTCTATATAAGTAAAATCCTAACAGACGCGAGTGCAAGCATTAGTCAAAGAACTAAATTAAGGCAATTTGCTACATATAAGGTGAGCATCCTCGGTCTGCTAAATGACACATCCAAGAGCACACCATAGAATCCCTTCATGAGAGCTTAAATGTAGGCAATCAAGAGATGAGTTACTTAGAACAGAACACTTAATCCCATGAAAGGAGTCTTGGCCAGTCATCGCTAAACAGAGAAGGCATATACAATAATATTAATACCGTACAAGGTAATTAAAATTAATATGTGAATGTGAAACCAAAAACATGCCGAGCGCAGTCCATAAGAGAGCCCTACTACCAGTTCAGGAACACTACAGTCATTTAAAGACAGCAGTCACGCATGAGAGCATACGAATAAGAGAACCCAAATCTATAATGAGTTATGGAGAGATCTATATGCGGGAGATGCTACAAAGATAATCCATTCCCTCCATACCTTGTTAAATTTATCAAAGAGTTGATCGGTGTCCGCCCTTATTTCCTCCATGCGCTGGATACGGAAAATTTCCTTGAACCATTCCGAAATTAAAGGTACTGGTTAGTTTCCTTTTCCCCTTGGGATCAGCAAACTTGCGAACCAGTAGAAAAATGATCAGCCCCCTTTTTAAGATTTTTAGCCAGGGGAGCATGAAAAGAAGAAGGGAAAAAGGGGATCATTTTGCAACTTTTAACCATGAAAACGAAAATTTTTTTTCAATGACTTTAAGCCAAACGGTTGGATGTCTTCACCCCCACCAAAGGTGCCATTCCCCCCCCGACCCCAGCCCGCATCTCCAGCAAGGGGAGGGACCTGGGGGAATAAGGAATGTAAAAGCGGGGGGCACTCGTACCCCCTTGAAAGTCCTTGAAATTTTTTTCCTGTATTTTGGCAGGACATGAGGTTTTGGCCCCGCTAACACACAGGTTTTACCCCCCAATCGTCCTCCGTCACCAAAGGTTAGTCCCTTTCCCCTTTACCTGAAAAGGGGAGGGAAGATGTAGGGGAAAAGGGGGGAATATCATAAAAAGGTTGAAATTAATGCCGGGGATATGCTCCTAAACAAGCTTTCAAACCCCTAGGGGCCCTCCCCAAACCCAACAGCTTTATTCACATAAAAATATTTTTAAAAATTTTGGGCAAAATTGAACCCAGACATTGGCGACGGGCGTTGGGGGGGTACAATCTATTATCCGTTTTAAAATCCCTTTTTTAAGAAAAGAACCCAAGCCGTGGTTTCCTATTAGGGGCCTCGAACACAAAGGTCCAACCCCGAAACTGTACCGGGGTTGCCCGGAACAGCAGTGGGGGGGCTCCTAGCGTGTTAATGATGTGCGGACCCTGGTTTTTAAAAAGATAGAAAAGGTAACTCAGTACCGGGGGAAGAATCGAATGAACTGCATTCCCGTAGGTCAGCCATGGCAACGCGCAATGGGCGCCCGCAGGGCCTCTTCCTTTTTGCCCCCCATTTTTTATTGATTTGGAGTGAAACCAGCTAACACCCTAGCTCCAGTTGTTGCAATAAAGTACTTTAGATAGGGGGGGGCCAGCCCCCCGTTTTCTTTTCCCCGGAAAAAGGGGTGCCCGGCTATTCAGTGGTTTATTACCCCAAAAAAAAAATTCCCAAACATTTATTTTAGGGAAAAAAAAAAGGTACAGGTAATTTGTAGGGTACACTAAAACAAGTATAGCATTCTTGGAGTGTTTCATTTTTAAAATATTTATTTTTCCTATCCAGGAGAAATTTTTCTTGTCCCACCTGGAAAAGCCCATCCTGTTTGGGGTTTGGTGAAGGGTTTCAAAATTAATTCAAAAGCGCGCTCATATTGCCCGGATTCGAACCCCCGGGTATGTAAAAAGAGTCTCGGCCCTTTTAAAAAGGGGGGTACCTATTTCTCAGGGGGGGTGACTGGGGCGGCCTCTAAATTGACATTAAGTGAAAAGCTTTTGGGTAAGTTGATTTTAAAAGTTACTAAAAAGCAAAACTGTCCAAAAGGGGCCATCATGCGGAAAGGGAAAATTTCGGGGTAAGTAGGTATACAAAAGGGCATCTGCAAAAGCAGCACACTTTTGTTGATTTTTTTCCCTCAGCATTCCCTGCCCTCCCCCGTCAGCCCTGAGGGTTTGCAGAGGTTTCCATGATTTAACATAAAAAAGGGGCGAAGGGGGCAGCCCTGCCTTTCCATTACAAATCTTAAAGGGGTTTTTAGATAAGGAGCCATTGACTCAATCCTAGCTGTGGGGGCAAAGATATAATGCAAATTTTGCTTTAAATTTTTTCCCCAACCCAACACTGACAGGGCGGTCTCCAAAAAGGCCCAGCCCACCCTGTCAAATGCTTTTTTCCCCCGCACCCCACCGGGACAGGGCAAGGGGGGGTTCCAGTGGATTACGTATGAATTAAGGAAAACTTTCTCAAGGGTTTTATTACGGAGCCTCCCTATTGGGTACAAAACAATTTGGTCTATTGGATCAAGTCTTTCCAAGATTGAGTTGATCTGACTCTATCATTTCGAAAACTTTTAGTATAAATTTTAAGAAGGGGGATAAGGTCTGGTTTTTGAAAATAAGGGTTCTTTCCGGGTTTTTAAGGTTACTGCAAAGTGCCTCAAAAAAAGAGGGGGGAACGGGCATGGGGGTGAGCCGTGTTAAAGGTTTTAAAAAAGGCCCTCAGTTTTCCCCTTAAGTTTTTTATAGAAATTCTGAAAAGCCACGGGGGCCCTGGGCTCTTCCCGCAATAAAGGGAGATCGCTTGTGTATTCGAGGGGGTAAAGGGGGGGCCAAAAGCAGCGAAAACCTCGAAGGGGCCGGGCAGGCGTGTTTCTAATGTGGGCTTTGAGTGCCCTTGGTGGCTCCTGCTCAAGGGTTGGTGCTTTAGATGGGAGTTTATAAAGTTTTTGAAAAAACTTGGAAACTATCCAGGATCCCGGGAAAATAATGGCCGCTCCCGATTTGGGCTTAATAGAGTGGATAAAAAGGGAGCTTCTTTTTTTTGAAATTTCCTTGCGAGCTTTCTACTTGGCTTATACTCCAATTATAAAATAGCCAGCGCAAAGCTCGAAAACGCTCAGCCTTCTTATCCATCAAAAAAGTTCTGGGTTTTTTAGTCTGCGTAAGCTACGTAAGTCATGTCATCTAGGGAATTTTTTGTGGATTGCTTCCACTTCGCTAACTTATCTAACGGGCATTTTAATTTGTGGGGCCGCCCTCTTTTCAGTCGAGCCCCCTGGTTTAAAAAAACCCCTCGTAGTGTGCATTTGGTCCCCCATTTTTTTTTTCGGGGTAGAGGAGTCAGAGGCATGGTCGATCTGGGGAAATGCTCGATCGCCTGTTTTTATTTCGAAGGCAATTGAATCCTTAAAAAGGGACCGTTTTACCTCCAGTTGTAAGACTTTTCTCGTACCACGGGGGATTTCTGCCAATGAACAGGGGATACTGATAATAGAAATATTCCCATTTTGCGTTTTTTTTTAAAGGACGGCAAACAACACGTTGGAGAAAGATTTAAACTATTTGTAAACCTCTGTGGGGAGGGAAAGAATGTATAATACGTTATTTGGGTTTGGGTAGGCCCAGGGGTGCAAAGCTGATATCATTAAGTTTTTTCCTTAATTTTTATTCAGTTTGCTAAAGGGCAGGAAGCGCCTGAAAGGGTTTACTTTTGGCGATGGTTAAATTAAAATCACCACTAAGAAATTCTAAACCCCGGGCATAGGCATAAAACCGTCTTACCAAAATAAAATTGGTAAACTGGCCCTGGTTCGGAATAAAGTTCGTACGGTGAAAATTTAAACCCCCCATTTCGCACTTTAAAAAATACTATCGGCATTGGGCCTCTTAATATCCTGAATCTGGGGGGGAGGCCCTTATGGAAAAAAAAACCCGTACTCCTTTTGTTTTTGGCACTAGAAATTTGGGGCTCTGGACCAGAGTGGGGAAGTATTTGTTTCTGTAGTTGTCTAAAAAGCCCGCGAGGTATGAGTTTCTGTAAGCAAAGAACTTGGGTCCAATTCTTGTGCATATTGTATAAAAAGCGTGACCCCCCTTTTCTGGTATATTAAAACCCTTAACGTTAAGGGGGTTATGCTATGCGTCATCTGAGTGTACTTTGTATCTGGTACTGGTAGCATGATTGGGTTTTCCCCTGAAACCCCCGTCTCGGCAAATTAAGGGGAAAATTGCGTAAACAATCAACAATTTGAACACAAAAAAAAATAACCAAGCCTAACAACCAAAATTTTAGGCCAAAGGGAAAAGCACAGGGGGCAGTTTGTAAAATCTTTACCAAAGCCCGGGGACCTTGCTAACCCTAGTTGGGGTGAGCACGATGTTTGTGCTAAAGCCGACTATGGGGTCCAGTCTTGCTTTCAGTCAGGCGACCTGGGCCCAAAAGGCACAAATCAAGTAGTAAACATTTCAAAGAAAAAGAGCTTTTTTATCCGACTAAATGGGCGGTCTAAGCCCAAAAGGGGCAAAGAAAAATGGGTTTTCCACCTCACAACACCCCATCTTTAACGCGGGGGGGTTTTCGGCCAACTTGTGAAAAGTTCGGTAGTATTATACAAATATAAATTTTTCCCTTACTAGGGGTTTATTAAAAACCCCTTTGGGCGCATTTTTCTGTCCTCTCCAGAAGGGGAAAGGCTTGGGACTCGGTTTAAAAGCTGTTCCCTTTTGGGGTATTCCCCCTATGATCCCCTCGAGAGGTTTTGGGTGTGAAGGTAGGGATGCCCCCAGGGTTGAGTAGGTGCTTTCCCCGTCTGGAGGTCACCCAGGCAAATTTTTGGGGTGCTAAGAAGTTTGGGGGTCCGCACGATCTGAAGGTTACCGTCCCCTCCTCCGTGCGGGCTTTAAGGCAAAGGGTATCCCCCAGGTATTGAATTTCTATCTTGCAAGACGTAAAGTAAGGGGTTTTCTATGTTCCAGTCGCAGGGGGCGCCTTGAAGGTCTGGAAAAAGCGCTAGTCGGGCCCTTCATAAGAAAAAGTAGAAAGCAGTCTGGCTCTTTTCAAAATTTCCTCTTTTATTGCGTTAGTGCACTCGGCGATGATACGCGGGGTTTAGAGGCACCCGGCTCATTGGTCGCAGGCTCCCCAGCGCCCGGGTCTAGCTCAAATTATTGCCCGCTGGTTTGCCTAATATGCTTTTAAGATCTTGGGCAGGACCTGGGGGCAGATCCCGCGCCTTAAAGTTTCAGGAAGACCTCGTTTCTAATATTATTTTCTTATTCGGTTTTTTCCCGGCATCGAATTGGTCTACAGTGTTATGGGACCTTGCTGTAATTTGAAGCACCCCTTTGAAGCCAGAGATTTAACGTGGGCACTTGATTGTGGGACTAAGGTTTTTTGGGTCTTGGTCTGAATTTGGGGGGGTGACATCAAATTTTACTGCGCTATATCTTTTTTGCCAGGCAATTTAAGCTCACCAGCCAGGGCAGACAGTCCTTTTTAGAGGAAAAAACTTAGCAGGGTTTTTCAGTTCTGGGGTCCCTGGAGATTCAGGGGGTTTTTTCTTGGGAATTCCAGGGGGAGCAACGTAGAGACCCTAGGGGGGCCCCCCTTTTTTTCCCCGGGGGGTGGTAGGATAACAGTAGATTTGGAGTCCCATATAGGTGGGGAACTATAGCCCCCATCATCACAGGGGGCTTTCAGGGGAAAACCCAGGGCAGCCGAGGTAATTTGCCTGGGGTTTCCCCCATTTAAACGTCCCAAAGGGGGAGTAACGAACCTGATAAACTCTCGGGGCTAACCAGCACCCGGGGGGTAGGGTTGAGGAACAGTCTAGGGGAGGTTGTGCTGCAGGGATATAGGGGCCCAGATGGAAAGGGTGCAGTCCCCCATACAGCCGTTCGCAGCCTTCCCTTTCTTATTCTGCTTGAAGCTGTGGGGGTGCTCGAGGTCTAAAGCGACTAACACTTGCTCTGAGGCAGCGTTCTATATAGGGGGGGGATTCCTGCCTGGTGCTCGTTCTCTACAGGGAGAAGAGATGCGGTTCCCCTGATGACGGGGCACGCCGGGCTGCGGGCATCCGCTCTCTCCATTGCTTCCTGCCGGGCCCCCGCTCTTCCCTCACCTCCGTGCGGGCGGCACCCGGGCTTTTCGAGGATTCTCAGCGTCACCATTTCCGCGGCTCTCCCACCTGGCCCTGCAGAGGCTGTGGTCCGGCGTCTCGGCTGATCCGCGGCTCCTCTCCTCCTCCCGTGTGTCTGATCTCCAACCCGTCTGTCACGTCCCGGCCGGCAAGATGGCGCCCGTTCCGGCGAGGCAGCCTCCGACGATGTCGCAGAACACAGGTCAGCCAGGGGGGAAAAGTAGTTGCTGATCCTCAGTTCTAGTGCAGCAGAGTGGTGGTGTACCCTTGGGTGTCTTCTTTGCACGTTTAGGGCTAAATTTTGACCGCAGGAAAAGGCTCTTTGAATATCCAGGCCCTGGTGGAGCTCTCAGCACACACGCCCCGTCCACCACATGCATCCCCGCTTGAGTTTTTGGTCAGTTTTGCCCTCTTAAGTGCCCACGGAATTTTATAGTGAAGCGTTTCTAAGAGCGGCGGCAGTAAATGTGCGTGTCATACAAAAAACAAACATTGTATGAAGCCCAAAAACCAAGCTCCCTCTGCATATTTAAGCATGGCACAACGTTCTACAGCACCCTGCAGGGTTTTGTGCAGGGCCCGGAAATAGCTGTTTTTTTAACGCATTCCCTGCCGAAGTAATTCAGACCGAAACAATTTTGTCGGAAATTCCGGCGAAGTGAGCGAATCGAATTTTTGAGAAATTCGCCCATCCTAGTCATTGTCCTGTTTTAAAAATAAATGATGGTCCAACTAAAAGCAAACCGGATGGAATAGCAGCCGTGCCCAAAATGCTGTGGGAACCATTTCTGGGTCAGTATTCCTTCAATTTTTAATAAATCCCAAACAGTGTCACCAGTAAAGCACCACCACAACCATCACACCCTCTTCCTCCATGCTTCACGGTGGGAATCAGGCATGTAGAGTCCATTCGTCATCTTTTCTGCGTCTCACAAAGACACGGAGGTTGGAACCAAGATCTCAAATTTTGGGCTCATCAGACCAAAACAACAGATTTCCACTTGTCTAATGTCCATTCCTTGTGTTCTTTAGCCCAAACAAGTCCCCTTCTGCTTGTTGCCTGTCCTTTAGCATGGTTTCCTAGCAGCTATTTTACTATGAGGGCCTGCTGCACCAGTCTCCTCTTAACAGTTGTTGTAGAGATGTGTCTGCGGGCTAGAACTCTGTGTGGCATTGACCTGGCCCTCTAATCTGAGCTGCTGTTAACCTGCGATTTCTGAGGCTGGTGCTCGGATGAACTTATCCTCCGCACAGAGGGGGACTCTTTGGTCTTCTTTCCTGGGGCGCTCCTCATGTGAGCCAGTTTCCTTTGTAGCGCTTGATGGTTTTTTGCCACTGCACTTGGTGGACACTTTCAAATTTCCCCCCAATTTTTTCGGACTGACTGACCTTCATTTCTTAAAGTAATGATGGCCGCTCCTTTTTCTTTACTTAAGCTGCTTTTTTCTTGCCAATAGAAATTCTAACAGTCCATTCAGTAGGACTATCAGCTGTGTATCCACCTGACTCTGAACAACACAACTGATGGTCCCAAACCCATTTATAAGCAAGAAATCCACTAAATTTAAAACCCGACAGGGCACACCTGTGAAATGGAAAAAACCATTTCAGGTGACTACCTCTTGAAGATCATCAAGAGAATGCCAAGAGTGTGCAAAGCAGTAATCAAAGCAAAAGGTGAAGAACCTAGAATATAAGACATTTTTTCAGTTGTTTCACACTTTTTTGTTAAGTATATAATTCCACATGTGTTAATTCATAGTTTTGATGCCTTCAGTGTGAATCTACAATTTTTATAGTCATGAAAATACAGAAAACTCTTGAAATTAGAAGTGTGTCCAAACTTTTGGTCTGTACTGTGTATATATATATATATATATATATATATATATATATATACGTTCCACCATAGTTTCTTGAGGACATGCATACAATTGAAATGATGCAGAAAGTCCAGGCCTACACAAAGATGTGCCACCCGGACCTGATGCAGGGAATGTGTGCCAATTACAATGTAGCTTGAGTGACCATAATATTCATGTAATTTTTACTGTGTGGTAAATGTTGTAAAAATTACAACCCCAAAGATAACAGAACTGTGTTTTTATCCAATTCACACTAAAAGTAATGTTTTTAAAGTTTCTCACTATGTTATAGGTAATTTAAATGGTGCTATAAAAATGTAAAAATAAAAAAATTATGGCTCTTGTAAAGCAATAATTAACAAAAAAATTAAAATTAGCTCCATATTCAACCACCTACTGTCTTTTAATGGTTCTCCCTCTGCAGCCACGTCTTTTGGCATCACTATAGTAGTTTGAGTCTTTAAAGGGATTGTCCATTTAAACATTTTAGTTGTAGTATGATGCTGCCCAGAGAAATAAAAAAAAAAATTATACTCACCTCTCCTCTTACTCAAATGGTTCTGCGGCAAGGTTGCCGCAAAATTTCCTCCAAAGTCTGCCATTGTCAGAGTCTACTCTAGCAGCGGACCTGTTACAGGCTGCATCTACTACAGTGGTGTTAGTTAAAAGGGTTGTCCACTTAAAAAACTGCCAGACTCACTCTCCGGCAATCTGTTTTTTCCAGTGTTGATTCCCCTGGGATGTAATTGCTGATTGGCTAAAGCGGTCATGTGCCATTGGCTGACATCACCTTTCGGAGCACTCACTTCCAAACAGTGACAACAGCCAGTGGCACGTGATTGCTGCAGCCAATCAGCAGTTGCAGAGGAGATGTCCCATTTTAATTATGACTAGAGGAAAACAGTAGTCTGACGGTGCAGTGCTGGATCTGAGGAGAGGTGAGTATAAGTTTTTTTCATTTTAATTCTAAAAATTTTAAGTGGACAACCCCTTTAACTAACATCACTGTAGTAGATGCAGCCTGTAACAAGTACTCTTCTAGAGTAATCCCTGACAATAGCAGAGATTGGAGGAAATTTCTAATGCTTACTGCAGAACCCTTTGATTGTCCCAATCTAAGACAAGGGCATGTTCAAAGAGGACTCCCCCATCCAATCAGGTCTCAAAAAATACGACTATGGAAAAAAAAGATAATGTGTATATGTTCTATAGAGCTGGAGAATGATCCTCAGAATACTTTCCTCTCCAGGACCCAAAGGACAACAGAACCACTATTCATGCAACATTAAGGTTTTCCAGCTTGGCAAATGATTTGCCCATGTTACTTTTACTATATATCTGTTCTGTTTATGAAGAAGGTGTATTTTGTGTCTATAACGCTCAACATTTTTTTCAGTCTATCCAGGGGTTTTAGCAATAAAGGGTTTGTCCAGTGTTCCTTTGTCCTACTAGTGTCTATGGATGTCAAGAGTGGCCCTTGAACATGACATGTTTCTATTAGCCTCACTAGAGCTACTGCCAAGTGTGTTGGGTTCAGCATATCCACGTACCAACTGAACACCAAGCAGAGGCGTAACTTGAAGCTCTTGGGCCCCAATGCAAAAAAGTGGAATTGGGCCCCCAGCTACCATGTATTATTTATAATACTGGTGTCTTCCTATGTGGCAGGAGGGCTTTTGGGCCCCCTCAGGCGGAAGGCTCGGTAGCGACTGCTACCTCTGCACGCCCTATAGCTACGCTCCTGCCACCAAGGGTTTTAGATGAGGCAACCTCCTCATTCGTAACTTGTATCCAATTGGTTTCGTTAATGTAATCTTTGTTACCCTGGTCACTTTAAGGCCCCTTTCTCATCTTCTTGGCCAAACCAATCTCTGCATTAGTGTTAGGGGCCAAGTTTGAAAAAATGCTGTCACAGATATTAGACTTAGATGTAACCTCATGAAAATAACTGCCCCATGACCGGGCCAACTATGAAGACTTAAACCACATGAATGAAAAAATCGGTTTTTGGCGGGGCTTTAAAATTTTTACTGAATCCCTTCGGGGTTTTTCCCCTTTTCCAAGTACTGTGCGTAAGAAAAATATTTCCAGTTTATGCAGATAAACTACAGGTTATTTAAGTGAATCTGTCCAGGCTGTGTGTCATAACCATCAATTCTGCAGCTCTGGTTTGAGGAAGAATCTCTTAAAATGAGACTCTCCCAGAAAAGAACCAGAGAAAGAACGACAAAACCTAAAAATTATTTTTGGTCTACCTTTTGGGACTATTCTTTCAACTAAAAGGGTTTACCGAACGATAAACCGATAGCAAGTTGTCCCACTGAAATCACCTTAAAATTTTAGTGGAAACCAGCAGCAAATACTTAGATTCTTGCAGGACCATCATCCAGTTACAACTAAAATCAATGCTCTATGGGTGTAATACAATGTGAGAGACCTCTTGAGGAAACCCTTTTCTCTATCATTAATTAGATCCTGAGCAAAAGACCCCCAAACCCCCCCTTTAAACTTCTTGATATTGTATTTAAACATGGCTATTAAAAATCAAAACACCATTAAAGGGGTGTTCTTACTTTGCGTTTACCGGCCTGCTCTTAAAAGTCACGTCAGTGCTAAACCCACACACCGCACAATCTATTAAATTTGTCTGCATGGCTGTCATCCCAAAAGGAAGCCTCTTCTAATGATGATGCACGAGAAAGCCCACACACGGTTTGCTGAAGACAAGCAGACTAAGGACAGGGATTACTGGAACCCTGTCCTGTGGTTTGATGAGATCAACTTAAATTTGTTTGGTTAAAAGGGGTGCTGCTGGCTTGGGGACACATTCTTGAGGGAACCATGAAGGAAAAAGTCCCCGGATAACTGAAGAAAGGCATTTCCCCCCCCCTTCCCCCGGGGGAGAGTATTCCAACAGATAATCCCCCAAAACACCCCCAAGATGACCTTGTCTTCAAAATAAAATGAGGGTAAAGGTGCTGGACTGGCCAAATGCCCCAACCTAAACCCTTTTAGCATCTTGGGGCATCCCAAACAGAAGTGGGAGACAAGGTCTCAAATCCCCCAGCCCCGGATGTGTCATGGAGGGTGGAAAAGGATTCCATGGCTGCAACCTGTGAAGCTCTAGTGACCTCCATGCCAAAAGGTTAAGGGAAAGCGGAAAATAAAGGGGGCCACACAAAATATTAACACTTTGGCACATTTTCCATTTTTACTTAGGGTTGTACTCACTTTTGTTGTCACTTAGGGTTGTATCACTTTTTTGCACTTAGGGTTTTCCCACTTTTTTTGTCACTTAGGGGTTTTACTCACTTTTTGTCACTTAGGGTGTACCCCTTTTTTGGGGCACTTAGGGGGTACTCGTTGTTGCCAGAGCTTTATACATTGATGGCTGTGCTGAATTACTTTGAGGGCACACCAAATTTTCACTGTTATACAAGCTTTACACTGACGACTTTACATTATATCAAAATGTCATATCTTCAGTCTTGTCCCATGAAAAGATAAAACAATATTTAAACAATTAGGGGACATCATTTTGTGAGATTCTGTATCTTAAGTACTGTGTGTGGTACAGTGGACTATGTCTACCAAGTAATACTTCTCTCCCTCCACAGTGGGAAGAACTTTAAACTATTTCTCTAAGGCAATTCTATGAAAAGTTGTAGGCTTACATTCTCATTTCACTTTTGATTGATTTATCTTCATATTTTACAGTTTTTCAGTTCTTTTATATAAGTAACCATCAATCCCAAAAACCCTATTCATTGCATGATTAAAAAAATTTAAAGTCAATGATCCTAAAACACCTAATATCTTCCAAGCATAGAGTATTTCTTGCATAATCACTGTTGCTCTCTCACACAGTGAAACTCCTGTACCACCCCATTAGAGTCTTGTTATAATTCTGAGGCAAGGTTTACACCACTTGCAAATGACCGCAAGCATGGATAGCTGCTATCTACTCTATGTATATTTGTATATTACAAGCATTGAACCCCAGCTTTTTTTGTTCACTGTTCTTTTTTTTTGGGGTAATTTGATCTTTTTTTGTAAAAATGAGAATTTTGGGGAATTTGTTTCTTTATTGAAAAAGGTATAAAAAGTTGCAGCAACAAAAACTTGCAAAAGTCATGGATCCCAGGAGTAAATACAATTGTAAATAAAGTTTATTGTGGACCATGTAGTGAATACATCTTTTGCTGTATCGAGAATCTCGTTTTCCAATCAAAATAACTACAGGACCCCCCCAAAATAGGAGTTTTTGGGTCTCTTCTATCCGGGATGAACCTTTTGAGCCTCGTTTTGCTTTAGGGCCTGGTTGGGAACGCAATCTCTGTCTCCACTAAAATCACCCCTTGCCCCTAGAGTACCATACAGGTTCAACCCACATAGTGGCTTTTCATTTGGGAAACACTAACTGTTATGGACACAATGCCTAACAATGTGAGTTCTGCCATGCCCGGCTCAGATTAGGCTGGAAGCTCCCCAAAAAAAACCCTCGTTTCTTGAGTTTTAACAAACGCAGACCACTGGGGGGAAACCGTTCGACAGTTTTAGGTATCTACACGGCATGGTTTTTCCGTTAATTTTTTGACACAGATTTCCGAATCCGACTGTCAAGCCATTCCCTAGCCCCGCAATAAAAATAACACGCATCCACAGTTTGGATTTTCGAGGTCAATTTCAAAATCCAAGGTTTTTTTGAAAAAAATTTGGAAACATTTTAATAATTTAAAATCGTATTTTACACGGAAAACAGCAAATTATTAAACTATTCAATTTAATGGGATGAACGAATCCAAAAACCACAAAAAAAAAAAATGCAAAAAAACAAAAACCCAGTGTTACATACTGGTCGGTTTTTAATTCAGAATCCGACTGGTATTTGCCCTTTGCCATGTTGACACAGAATTAGGCTACACAGCTTATGGTTGGATTTTGGGGAGGTTTGGGCAAAACCCATGCTATGAATTTTGGGTAAAAAAAGTTTTTTCCAAAAATTTTATTTATGACCGTTCACTATTAAGGTACAAAAAGGGGTTTTCCAAAAAGGGAACTTTGCTTACAGGTCAGCTCGTAGCTAGCCACAAAGTGACCATTCATAAGAAGGAGGAGAGGGTGCTTGTCGCCTCCCTCCCTCCCCTTTCTTTTTTTTTAACTTTATAAAGTTTTTTAAAAAAAAAAACATAAATACAAAACTAAATATGCAACAAATCAGATGATTTATACCTTTATTGTATCACAAAAGGCACAATACTTACACAGCATCAAATCAAGAAGTATTCTTTAAACAAAATTTTGTTTGTCTTTTATGAAGATAATGACAACTATTTACAATTTCCCTCCAACTAACGACATAGAATTTGACAAAAAATAATTTGAAAAAAGAATTAAATTGAATTACATTGAATTTACTTGAATTTAGATTCAAATTTAAGTTTACATTTACAACCCACATCCATGCCACAACTAAAATTTTTTCCCCTCTATATGAAAGTTAGAAGTCACAGATGAATTGGCTTGTCTCCCATAAGTATTCTCTCCTATACCATTGTGTTGTAAAGCTTATTCGAGCTTACGAGTAACCCGGGCAAAATTTTGCATAAAATTTCCCCCAACAAAAAAGCATGTTTAAAACCTGTCTTCTTTATGGCTCTTACCTTCCCCAAATCCTTTTCAAAAAAGTCAAGTTTTCTAGAAATAATTTAAAGGGAGGAGGTTATGTGCAGTACGGATTTCATGTCTGCAACATTATGTAAGTGTAGTAACTTACGTTCCTCTGGTGAACACGGATAAGTCTCAACATCCAAGCATCCAAATATGTCCTATGTAGGATTCAGTGGGGCAAAATTGGAGAAATGAGTAAAATTAAAAAGTAAAATTATTAATTACTTTCCAGAAAATGTTAATCTGCAGATATTTCCATTTACAATTAAATAGGTCAGCCGCTGGCAAGTTACAATGGGAACAATTTTTTCCCCTTTTTCTCATGGGGGTTCAAAGGGAGTCCCAAGGGTTTTCAAACGGGATAGGAAATTAGGTTTGTTTTTACAAATTTGTATTAAATCGGAACAGGTTAAAATTTATAAAATGTAATCCCCACAAAAATTTTTTTTTTTTTTTTTTCCATTGTTTTGCTGTCTTGCCCCTGTTTAAAAGATTTCACCTCATTTTCACCTCATTGCGTGGCAGCTGGGAAATTTTTCAACCCAGCCACTTTCGCTGTGGGAACATGGGAAATACAATGCCAGCATAGCCCCATAAGTCCCCCAAATTTTTAAATAGGGGCAGATTAAGTCAAAAATTTTGCCTGTATAGCCAATTTAAGGGGACTCTGCTATAGAATGGAATTAAACACGCACACCACTAAGAGCCGCCTGGGGCCCGGGTGTTCCTTTTGTGGGAAAAACCACTTTTAAAAAATATGAATGTCTTTCAAAAAACTTCAGCCCCGACGGCCCCTTTTTGCAAAAGTTTTTTAGGGTTTTAGTGACAAAACTACTGTTTCTGAAAAAGTTCCCTTTGGTTTTTGGAGAATCAATAGACCAAAACAGGGTAAAAAGTGGATTGTATCTGTTTTTTAACCATTTTTGGTGGGCTTGGTTGGGAAAATGCCCCTTTTTTTTTGGGGGAAAATTTTTGGGGGCGCAGCAAATTTTAGGGAGCCCCCATTTTGACTTGGGGGAAAACCGAAAAAAGAATTAAAAAAATTAAAAAACCCGTGGCAGGGACTTAGGTAAATGTTTAAGCCCCTGCAAAAAAAAATTTAATGGCCCCTTTCTGCCGCATTGCTTTTTTCCCCCCCTTTCTCCAAAAAAAAAGAATCCCCCCTTTCAGGGGGTTGTACATAAAACTGGGGACCCTTCCCCTTGGGCCCTTCAATAAATTTTTTTTTCCAGAAAAAAGGATGCAGTTTAGACATTGGGTCTCTAACCCCCGATTATAACAGGGGGAAGTTTTTCTTTTTGTAGCTGGAGCAGCCCTCATACCCGTGGGCTGCTCCAATCTCCTCTAGAAAAGGCCTCCTTAGTTTGGGGTTGGGGAGGGGGGATGTGGCCCCCAACAGGCTCCTTCCTTTAGGGCCAGTGCTGACAATTTTCAAAGGTACACTATGGGCCCTTTTTAATTTTTGACAACAATATTTTTGGTTTTCACCCCCCAAAAAATTTTTTTGAAAAAATGACATTAGGTTCACACTGAAGGCAGCAATAATACATCAAATTTCCCAAAATAAAATGCACACTACCAACAAAAAAACTAAACAAAAGGGACACAGGAATTTTGAAAAAGCATTTTTGCTTTTCTTAAAGGGTGCCTGAAAAATTGAGGGTTTTTATTCACATTTTTTTTTTATCAAAAACCCGCTTAAGCCCACCTCCCATCAACAAGGGGGCCTCAAAAACAGGTGGGTAAACCCACATGCCGTTACCCTCTCTTAGGGCCCGTTCAGAAACCTTCCCTAAATTCAGGGGGTGAAGGGTCCAGCTACTAGGTGCACTGCATTGATTTTAAAAAACCCAAAAAAACCCGGAACAAATTTTATTGTATAGTAGAACGAAAAAGAACAGCAGGGGTTTCATTTTGGGTTTAAAAAAGTTACTTAAAACCTAAGAAAAAGTTTTCATTATCCTAAAATACAAACCCTAAAAAAGGAAAAAAGCTTAAAAAACTTAACTTTTTAATAAAATTTCTTTTAAAAAAATATTTGTTTAAAGCCCCTCCAAAAAAAAAACAACAACAAGAACTTTTCTTGAAAATAGAGGGGTCCCCCACAAAGGGCAAGAAAGGACATGACACTTCTTTTTTCCCCATAAAACCCTAGTTAAACAAAAAACTATAGACCCAGCCTAGACCCAAAAAAGGAAAAACGCCCCAATAAGCTCGTCCCTTGGGAGGGCCTTACCCTCCCCAAAAACTGGGCCCGTCAAAAAAAACCCAAAGGTCCTTTTCCCCCCCCGTTTTTCGAAATTTTCCCCCCAAAAATGCAAATCCCAAAAAAATTTTTGGGGGTAAAGTTTAGACCAAAAGGGAAAAAGACGTAAGTAATCAAACAAACATTGCCCCAAAATCAACAAGAAAAAACAAATAGATCGCCCCCATGCACGGGGTATGTATACTCACAGTTAACCCCCGATTAGTTTTCTCTACATCCCCCGATGGGATTTTTGGAGAAAAAAAAACATTTTGGGGGGAAGGGACCTTTGGGCTTTTTTGGCGGGGTCATTTTTTCCGTAGCCTATTTGTTTCAATGCAAAGACTACTTTTCAATTTCTATCATAACCCCTCGTAGTTAAATTGTCTATTGGGGGGTTTTCCCGCGGGATTTTCCCCTTTTCCAAAAGGGTGTCTTTTACTGTTGAAGGGGGGATGTCCGCTTTAATTCATCTTTTCCCCGGTTTCCGGAACCCCGGCCGGAACACGGGGATCAAAACTATTCTCCATTGGTTAGTAAGTTAAAATTTTTTTTTTTTATATTCATAATTTTTTTGGGAAAAACTTTTGGGGGCCCTTTTGGGACCACATATATAAAAAGGGATACGAGAAGGTTCTTTAAAACCGCTATGAGTGGGGGGCCCAACATACTTGCCCGAAACCGTTAGGTTGTTTTACACCCGGGGTTTGGGCCCTAAAGGGATCCATTCCCAATTTTGGGTCCCGGGCTGGTCAGAATTTTTTTAGTTTATTTTTCTTTTTTTTCAATAAAGTATGCTGTTTTTTTTTTTAAACGGGATGGTGCGGGGATTCATCCCTTTCTCAGTGTTTGCGGGGTTCGGGCTCCTCCCAGGACCCCCCTTTTTTGGGGGCATTTTTTTTTGTTTTGGTCTAGGCTGGGGCTCTATAGTTCTTGTTTTACTAGGGCCCTTTATGGGGAAAAAGAAGTGTCACCCCCTTTTTCTTGTCCATGTGGGGGACCCTCTATCTTTCAAGACTAGTTTTTTGTTGTTTTATTTTTAGAGGGGAAATTTCAAATATTATTTTTACACGTATTTTTTTAAAAATTAAGTTTTATAAGCCTTGTTTCCTCTATAGGGTTTTGGCCCCCATTTTTTTTGAGGTTTCTTATAGGATTCAATTTCCCCGTGAAAATCCCTTTTATTTTGCATGTATCCTAAGTAGCATAAATGATTTTTTTTAAAAATTTTCCCATTTGGGCCTTTTTTATTTTCCCTTGTTTTAAAAGTGTGTGTGAAATTGGGGAAAGTTATTATATTTCTGGGCCCCAAAACCCGTGTTTAACCCATCTCAGGGTTTTTAAAAAAATTTTTGGGATGTCCCAAAAAAAATGAGCAAGGAAATTTCTCTCCTTAAACGCTCGGTTTTTTTAAGGGGGGCAATTTTAACTTCATAGCTGTGTTTTTTTTCCTCTCGTGCTGTAATGTACTAAAGAAGATTTTTAAAAGAATTAATAAAAGGGTTGTTGGGGTTTTAAAGATTTATTCAAAAACTGTTGCCCCTGGGATGTAGCTGGGTTTTTTTCGTTTGCAAAAATTAAAAACCCGGAGTGGGAAAAAACCCTTTGGGCCCAGTTTCGTTTCCCTTTCAACCATAAGGAATTTTTGGGGGGAGCGGGTTTTAATTCTTTTTTCATTTCTTATTCATACGCCCCTAAAATATTATAGGGGCACAGATTCAAGAAAACCCCAAATTTGAATAAAGTTTTAAAAGTCTAAACAGGAAATATTAAAACTTTAGCTCCAAGAAGAAGGTCTAAAATCATTACATTGCACAGATCCAACTTTGTGTTACGCTTCGCCTCCGCTGGAGAACGCTTAGACATTTCATTTGTTTTGTGCGTCCTTGGAGACAAAAATATAAGACCTCACATATCCTCAAATACAACTGACACTTGCAGGTGAATACATATAAATGCATAAAGCATTACGATTGCCTTTCTAGCCTCTGTCAGAAGGAAGTGTTGAAGGCAAGCCATGAAATCTTCCTACCTCTTTCCATATTCTTTTCTATACTTCTATTATTCTGAAATGCATTACATTATATGAGCTATAAGGTTACACAGAATATGAAGCATGAAAAGATAAACCATTTAATGAAAATTTTCTTTGGTTCCTTAACAAGAACAACCCTCATTCAGACACTTTGCAGGTGTTGGCCAACTGAGCAGAGAACACTATTAACCTCTTAAGCCGAACGCCTGAAAAGTAGTTAATGACCAGAACATTCTTTTAGTTTTTGCCTCCTTTCGTTTCAACAGTTGTAACTTTTTCATTTTGATTTGTATGGTAGCAGTATGATATACACAGAATTAGGGGGACATTTTTCTGCAAGTCTAGCAATGTGGTGTATCTGATTATGTGTGTGCAATGTCCTACCACAGGCCTCTATGTGGGGGAAACAGGGCAGAGACCAGCGCATGAATTCACACAGATTCACCATTAATAACAGCAGAACTGATCTCCCAGTGGCCGCACACTTCTGCAGAGAAGACCACTCTATTGAAGATTTGAAGATTGTGGTTTTAATGGGACATTTTAAGACACAGAGGGAGAGGAAGGAATAGGAATATAAATTAACGTAAACATTTAAAACTCTGCAAAATAGACTACATATCAATACTAGTTTCATGTCACACTATGTGTGACCTGTGAGGGCCACAAATCACGACCTGAGAGCAAAGAGATAAGAGGAAGAATTACTGATCCCTCCGTCAAGCCTCACAAGTTTCCAGATTATTTCTTGACCTGTTGTAAATGACTTCTCTGCTTATATTGAATTTTGTTATTTTTAAAGATTCTAAGTTCCTTTGAAGGTCCATGTCCTTTGTGTATAAAAAGTCTGTAAATTTTCAGTTTCTTGTATAACATCATGTCTGAAGAAGGGAGCTAGTACTCTCGAAAGCTCACCATCAAATATACTCAGTTAGCCTGAAAAAGGTATCGCCTGATTTCTTCACTCTTCTGGTGATATACTGTATATGGTAATGTAGTAACTGCATGACTATTATTAACAATTGCCAGTAGTTCTGAAAGCAGTCTCACTTTTTCTGCACTCTTTTCGCCACCTGACTAAAATTTTTGCACAGTACTGCATAGGCTGTAACCCATGATCTATAAAAGTCATTTGATGTAATGTGGTTCTAAGGTCAATCAACTTTTTATGGAAACCCACCACTAAAGACACAGTGATGACTGTACCTGGAAATAAGTTCACAAAGCAGCTCCCAATGGCATTGTGGTATATGCTATATAGATACAGTATACATATATATATTTACATATATATATATATATATATATATATATATATATATATATATATATATATATATATAATATATATATATATATATATTATCAGTGTCTGTTAATAATAGTCATTTAGTTACTAGATAAAACAAAGAGCAAATACCTCACCATGGATATCACCATCATATTGCTACCAAACAAATCCCACTATACCCAGACCAACATTACCAATAACGCTATTACATAAGGACCTGATTATACCGCCAGAACACGACCATAAATCACCACCACATAGTGACTGAATAATACCCCTACACTTGCGGGGCGGCTGTGGATATAGTGTTTTTAGACTCTGCAAAGGCGTTTGACACTGTCCCTTATAAGCTTTTGTTGGGTTAATTAGAATCCATTGGGTTAGAGATAACAGTGTGTAATTGGATTAAAAACTGGCTGCTGGATTGTACTCAGAGAGTGGTGGTAAATGACTCCTACTCTGAGTGGTCCCCGGTTGTGAGCAGTGGCCCCAGGGCTCAGTATTGGGTCCTCTTTTATTTAATGTATTTATAAATGATATAGTGGAAGGGATAGCCCGGTTTCGATTTTTGTAGATGACACCAAGCTATGCAGGGTAGTGCAATCAATGGAAGATGCTCATAAATTGCAAGCAGACCTGGACACACTGAGTGCTTGGGCATCCACCTGGCAGATCGGGTTCAATGTGGTTCTGCATCTGGGTACAAAGAATCTTCAGGCATCATATGTCCTAGGGGGAGAAAAACTGTGAGAATCGCTTGTTGAGAAAGATCTTGGCGTTCTTGTAGATCATAGACTACAGAATAGCATGCAATGTCAATCAGCTGCCTCTAGGGCAAGTAAGATATTGGCGTGTACTAAAAGAGGCATGGACTCGCGGGACAAGGATGTAATTCTACCACTGTAAAAAGCATTGGTGCGACCTCACTTAGAATATGCTGTTCAGTTCTGGGCCCCAATTTATAGAAGAGATGTAATGGAGCTAGAGAGAGTACAAAGACGAGCAACCAAACTTATAAGGGGAATGGCGCATCTTAGTTATGAGGAGAGGTTAGTAGAATTGAACTTATTTAGTCTTGAGAAAAGACGGCTTTGGGGGGACATGATTAATTTAAATAAATATATAAATGGTCCCTACAAAAAGTTTGGGGAAAAATTATTTCAAGTGAAGCCCCCTTAAAAGACAAAGGGCCATTCCCTTCGGCTGGAGAAAAAAGGATTCAATCTCCAGAGGAGAAGAGCGTTCTTTACCGTAAGAACTGTGAATCTGTGGAATAGCCGCCTGAGGAGCTGGTCACAGCAGGAACAGTTGGGAGTTTCAAGAAAGTCTTAGATAACTATCCTGGAACTAAAGAATATTAATGCATACGTAGCCATGTAAAATTCTGCACCCTGGTTTGTGGCGGCTCTAGGGTCAGAGCTGGGGTCTACCCTAGAGCAGATTGGTTCTTGCCTTGTGGGTTTCAGGGCATTCATCAGTGGGGAGGCTGGGCTTAAAATCTTTGTCTCCCTCCCTTCACCCACTTTTTCCCCACCCTTGGTTGAACTTGATGGACACGTGTCTTTTTTCAATCGTACTATGTAACTATGTTACTATTACTGAATAAAGATCAATATGCAAAGAACAATATTACTGCAATATAGTGACCATGTAGTGGTAAATACCAGAGTACACAGGCCCTGCAGAATTTGCACAGAAATATCTTAGAATTCAGAAATTTCCAGCACCACACATTGTCCCCCACCTCTGTACAAACTCCCTATGGGTGGGAGAGTGGTAACAGGCCTTCATTTAGAGCCACAGTCTCCTAGGACGGTGCAGAGGAAGAGATCACTAACTACCTGGAGATTGTGCTATAGCTATGGCCTGTACCCCTCAGACTCATATTACCAGGCAGGTAGGCAAGGCCCCAGGTAGATATGTAAATGGAAAAGGCCCTAGGTAAGTTGGTAGGTAGGCTTTTTTAGGTAAGTAGACCAACATTATATAAGTCAGTAGGCCCTAACTAAGTAGGTAGTGACCAGGCAGGTTGGTGGGTAGGCCCTAGATAAATATGTTGGTAGGCAGGTAGGCCCCAGGTAGATAAGCTCTAGTTAGGAAGTTAGATAGGTCCCAGGTAGGTAGGTAGGCCCCAGGTAGGCAGGTAGGCCCCAGTTAGGCAGGTAGACATGCCCCAGGTAGATAACTAGGCCCCAGTTAGGTAGGTGGGCCCCAAGTAGATAGGTTGTAGGTGAGCCCCAGATAGGGAGGTGGTAGGTGGGCCCCAGGTAGATAGGTGGTAGGAAAGTCGCAGGTAGGTGGATGGTAGGTGGGCCCCAGGTAGATAGGTGGTAGGTGAGCCTCTGTTATGTAAGTGGGCCACAGGTAGGCTGTAGATGGGACCCAGGTATGTAGGTGAGTCCCAGATTAGATAGGCTGTAGGTGGTAGCCATGTAGGTAGGTGATAAGTGGGCCAAGTTATGTAGGTGGGCCTCAATTACATAGGTTGTAAGTGGGCCCCAGGTAGGTAGATGATAGGTATAAGTTAAAGAAAAGAAAAATAAAACAAACTCACCTCTTTACTTGTTCCCTCAACGGGACAATCAGCAGGCCAGCTTCTCCCAGTGAAGCCGGTGTTGGCGGTGCGATGACATCAGCACTAATGGACAACGTCTGGTAGATTTAAAGGGGTTGTCTCACTACATTGACTCATCTCACCTCAGTTCTGTTTTCTTGGTTTCATTTTGAATTTGGGAGAGTGATTACTGGCTGCTGTTAGGCTGCAGTAGAAGCCAGGTCTGTAGCTGTAGCAACCAGTGCTGGCAGCCTGTCACTAGAGAGTAAACAGGTCTGTAGCTATAGCGACCTGAGGAGCTGATGCATCCCATACAAGAGGAATAGGTAGGACACTGTTAATGGACACATATTGCAAAGTGATTTGTTTTTGCAAGATCTTTAACATAAAAAGCAGCAATCCTTGTAGTGAGACAACCCCTTTAATGCCTATGGTCTTATGCCTACCAGGCTGAATAGCGAGTCATTTGCCCTTGAGTCCCAGGCCCTGCCTCTGAACGCTCAGGGCAGAGGGAGGTAGTTCCACCACTTCTCTACATGTAATCCCAGATAGAATAGATGATGTTGAGATCAGGGCTTTGTTGGAGTCACATTATCACTTCCAGGACCCCAAATGCAAAAGCTGTTCTCACCAAAAATTTATTTGATTTAGATTTTCACTTTGTATTTTGTTAATTGATAAAGAAAAAAAACTAATTACATTTATTTTATTTTACAGCAGATAGATTACAATTATCTAAAGTAGCTGTGGTGTTGCTTGCATGTGGTACATGTCTTGGGTCTTTTGCTCGGAGCTCCAGGTCTTGGCATTGGCAACCACAACATTCCATTGTTCCTGCTTGTTCCTCTTATGTCCTCTTGTGTTCCTATAACCATCATTGTGATGTAGGAAAAACATATCTTCTCAGTGCTGCACTGGGGCACAGCCTGGCTAGAGCTGTCTCCGGCACGCTTGTTGACAGTTTCCGATGTGCACCAGCAGCATTATGAATCATGCAGCTCCAGTAGTAGAGGCTGTAGCTCAGGATTAGTACAAGTGCTACTAAGAATCCCATAATTATTATTATTATTATTATTTATTTTAAAACGCCATTGATTCCAGGGAGCTGTACATTCGAGGGGGTTACATACATAACATAAGTAAAACGATTGCAATGATAAGGGATTAATGACAATTGGCATGACAGAGGGAGAGAGGACCCTACCCGCGAGGGCTTACAATCTACAAGGAGGGGGAAAGAGACAGGAGGTGAGGGGCAGACATGTTTGTGGAGGAAGTAGTGACAGCAAGGTTAGTGTGGATTATAGGCAAGCCTGAAGAAATGGGTTTTCAGGTTGCTTTTGAAGCTGGTGAAAGTGGAGGAGAGTCTGAGGTGTTGGGGCAGTGAGTTCCAGAGTGTGGGGGAAGCACGGGAGAAGTCTTGGAGACGGTTGTGTGAGGAGCTAATAAGAGGAGAGCAGAGAAGGTCCTGTGAGGAGCGGAGACTGCGTGAGGGGAGATATTTGGAAATTAGGGCAGAGATGTATGGAGGGGAGAGGTCATGGAGAGCCTTGTAGGTCATGGATAGTAGCTTGAAATGAATTCGCTGGGCAATGGGAAGCCGGTAAAGGGATTGGCAGAGGAGTAGCGAGGAGAGAGGTGGATAAGACGGGCAGCAGAGTTAAGGATGGATTGGAGGGGAGCGAGGGTGCTAGCTGGGAGGCCACAGAGAAGGATGTTGCAATAATAATAAAGTATTCTTTGTTTATGATTAATTTATATAAAGTCTACATCAAAATCTCTTATTTCTAAAAGAGTTTGTTGTCACGTTCCATCTGCTGGAATGGTCTTCAGAATTCAATACAAGTCTATAAGTAACTAGATAGTTATAATTTCTTGTATTCTACACTATTACTTTTCCAGGAAGAGAAATTTTAATAAAGTCGACCTTCTTCATTATTTGTCTCAGAATCCCTTAAAGCGATCAAATGTAAAGGAACCCAACGGGTCTGATTTTGCAATAGTGCAGTAGTGCATACTCATCTTTTTACAGGAAATCAATAGAATATTTCTTGGTTACAAAAGAGGAAAAATATTCAAGCCTGTTTGGTTGGGAATTTTCACCTTCAAGGCCTATTTTTATATCCCTTATCGGTTTACAGGTACTTACAATGACTGAGACCTTTCCGTGTCGTATTGGCGGCAGTTCTGCACGTGTGTGGTCCTGTAGCATATTTATATGGTTATGGAAATGAATCCCAGAGTCCCAGGGTTAAGCTACACTTCAATATACATTACTGTATCAAGTTATTGTACAAGGTTTATGTAATGTAATCTGAGATAAAAAAAAATCCAGTATCCATCTTGTTTTGTCCTGACTAAATAAAGATCAGGAAAATCAGTTTGTGTTTTTGAGCAAATAATGTCCAATTTTTCTATGATTTTTCTGTAAATTGTGTGATGAATCGCTCATGCTTGGACAGCGTCTTGACCCGTCCTGGGGATTCCCGCTTGGCTTTTGAATCGCCGTCCTTGGTAGAACGGTATTGGCTCAAAGATCTCCTGACACAGGAGAATATTTCAGACTGGCCTCAGCCAGCTTTATTGAGGCACACAGTTTACAGAAAAACAAAACATAAAAATAAATCCTCGGCCGTCTGGCCACTAACTCACGTACAGAGATCCTCTCTGTCCAGAGGTCTGTGCCTATCGCACAGCACCTCAAAGTCACAGTGTCCTCTCCGTATTCCAGTCTTCCCTATATCCTCTGGGGACCAGAGCTCTCTTCCCAGCTCTGCTGCTCTAAATGTCCTGGTAGCAACCACGCCCCCTGATCACCTGCAAGCATAAGCCTCTTCTAGACCACAAAATGTGTCCTGGAACGTGGGAACAGCCACCCACCCATCTGTAGCTGTTTTGGGAAAGCCAGCCCATAATGGCTGGACATCAACCGTACTACATACCCTGTTTCCCCGAAAATAAGACAGTGGCTTATATTAATTTTTGCTCCTAAAGACGAGCTAAGACTTATTTTTAGGGGATGTTCTTTTTTTTCTATGAACAATAATTCACATTTATTGTTGAACAAAACATCAATATGTATTAATATACTGTAGTGATTACATCACAAACATCAGCATAAGCAGCCAAACTCTGAATTTCATTACTAAAAATGCACTATGTCTAATTTTCAGTGGTGTCTGATTTTCGGGGAATCAGGGTACCGCTCTCAGCAACCTAGTGCATTAGGTCGCTCTGCCACAATTGTTAGCATAGGGACTCATAAGATTATGAGGACCCCTCTGCCAATGCAAGGTCTACTATGTTTTTTAGACATGGACTCCTTGCGTCTTTCTTTTGACTTACTTGTCTTTTACTATGCTGTTTTTGGCTATTATCTGCTGATGTAATCTGTTTTCTACAGTTGTTACTTGTTTGCATACAAAATATATAATAAAAATTTTCAGTTTAAAAAAAAAAAAGATTATGAGGACCCATGACGCGGGTTGCGAGCTCACGAATATAGTGGCCACTGTGTCAACTAAGGTACCGTTCACACGGCTAATTCAAGCCGTAATTGCGAGCCGGATTGCGCTCGCAATTCCGGCTTGAATAAGGGATGGGGGCGGGGGCGCGGCCCGCCGGCCCCCATAGACTTGCATCATCCACGGCGCGTATTGCGCCTGGATAATGTGCATGTCACTTTCTCCCCGCCCGGTGGATTCGCCAAGTGGGGAGGAGTGACGGAATCCACTGTTCTCTATGAGAACTGTGGATTACCGTAATTACTGCGACGGATTGGCGCCGTACTGCAGCGCAAATCCGGCGCGCAGTACGGTGACAATCCGCAGCGAAATAAGCTGTGTGAACATGGCCTAATTCCTCATATTTGATAGTTTTCCAGTACATGCTTTTGCCCTAGCTACTGGAGAGCAGAGGGTGTCAGCATTTTGTGTTGGACACCTGAAAGTTGCTGGGCAGCCCGTGCAGTCGAATAGTAGAGGCATCATAGGTTGTAAACCAAAACAAAATGATGACTCAAAAATACTATATAAAAATGTCAAAAATCTATAATAAACTTTATTACAACAAATAAGTTTCACAAAACTGACACAATGTTTTTAATCACAGCTAAAAAACAGTTAAAAATCATACATAGTACAAAAAAGCAGGACAGTATGTCACTTAAAATACTGGGACAACAAGAAAAATAAATTAACCACAATAACCTCTTGAGAAAGCTAGGCGGCGAAACGTACCTCGAGGTGGTTTGTGGCAGGTCGTATGTCTCTTATTCCTGGGTAATAAGAGTTTATATTTGTAATTATACTTTTACCATTTTATATTATTTCCCTCAGTGTATATGGTGTATATTTATATCTCTTGATATATTACTATTGTAATTTATCCTATGATGTACATGCTTTCTATTACTTTTCCCTGAAACTAGTTGATTGGTTACCATTTGGCTCTACTTTAGTCTGGGAGTATCTGAGGACTGTGAAGCCCTGTTAAGATTTGTGTTGCATTTCGTATTCACATCAAATGGGTTGTCTCACTACAAGGACTGCTGCTTTTTATGTTAAAGATCTTGCAAAAACAAGTCACTTTGCAGTATGTGTCCATTAGCAGTGTCCTATGTATTCTGAGAGATCCCCTCTCAATATTGGGCCTATGTTGAAGTAACAAAAAATTATGTTGGTCATGATGCCCAATGTCACTTCATGTTACCATAACATTGGCCCTATATTAAAGCTATATTAAGGTAATAAGAAGCGAGATCGGTCGGAGGTCAAACCAGAAGTTAAGCTGCAATGGAAGCATTCTATTAGTAGTTTTTTTCAAATTTTTCTAGCAATTAAGCTTGATGTCTGTTGCTAGGACCACCAACAGGGTAGTAGTGACGGTACTGCTGTCAGGGGCTTAGATCAAAGATGACCCACTGCAGCTTCCACGGCTTCCTGCTCTCAATAGAGATCATAAATAGTTACCTTGGGCACAATATGGGCCACTGTGCCCCGAAAAATGATTTATGATCTCCACTGAGTGAATCACTTATTTGAGACAGTGTGATTTGGTACCAGATATGAACTGGTAATGGGCATGGGGACCTGAAATTTTCGATGACAGTCCTGTCTTTTGCTACTAGTTAGTAATGTGATCTGATTTTTTCTATCACAGAAATGAAATCTGTTCTTTACATCTGAGACGCCCACGTCTTACATTAAGGTCTGCTCTTAACTTTACATGCATTATTTTAAAGTGTTTTATATCAGGGTTTGGACATTCTTCACACACCTTTCTTACACTTTCTCAACTTTGATGACCAAACCACTAAGTAAAGTAAACAGAAATATATCTGCATGACACATAAAGCCTCCAGACAATATATTGCTGCCAGTGATTCACACTAAAGGGTCATTCTCAGTCAAGGTCTATCGTAAAAGTGGAGAGCCCAACATTGAGAAATGTACATTACCTGTCAGTCAGGTCAAACTGTTATTTGGTATGATTAAATCTAATCTGTTTCCCTACGTAGATACTTGACAAGATGTGGACATATTTATTGTCACTGTATCAAAAGTTAGTGCATTGAATCACTATTAATAATCTAGCTTAGACAAAAGAAAGTTTATGTTTCCAAAACACATCATATTTTTTCAAATATGTCATTGTCTGGGATCGGTGAGTCCAAATGTAAACCATTGGTTGCGTGTTAGACAGTACATAAATTGGTAATTCACATTGGTTACTTGTTGGTTAGAGTGTCCCTCTATTGTTTTTTTCCTGGCCAATCTTCAGATCAGGCGTGGAGAACTCAACTCCATGCTAGGTAATAGGATTGTAGAGGAAACTATGTGATATCAAGTAAGTTTTATACTCGGTGCTATTCTGATGCTCAAAACTCACTGAGTGATACATGGTTGCCTTTGCAACCCATGGGCACAGCATATAGTTGCATCTCCTTATGCACCATCAAGTTAGAGAGTAACAGTGGAAGGACACTCAGGGTATGTTCACATGGTGTATTGTGGCGCGTAGAGTATGCGCCACAACACACTGTGTGATCAGCGTGTACTCCCGAGGCACAGGGGGAGGCGGCCGGGCGCCCGCCCCATAGACATGCATTACTCGCCGCGAATAATTGACATATCACTTATCTCCCCGCACGTACAATATGATCGTATTGTATGCAAGGGAGAATGAGGCGTAATCCATAGTTCTCTATGAAAGCTATGGATTACCGTAATTGCGGAGTGCATTTTGTCGCATATTAAGCGCAATACGCGGCAAAATATGCCCGCAATTACACCTGAAAGTAAGCCGTGTGAACATACCCTAAGGCTATGTTCACATGGCGTAATTGCGGCGCGTACAGTACGGCCGCAATTACGCCGGGAGCTTTGGGAGTCACGCTGATAATCATGCACTCCCGCGGCGCAGGGGGGCCGGCAGCCCGCCGGTCCCATGGACATCCATTACTTGCGGCGTTTTCGCCGCAAGTAATTGACACGTCACTTATCTCCCCCTGCATGTACAATACAATCGTATTGTACAAGCGGGGAGAGGAAGCTTAATCCATAATTCTCTATGAGAGCTATAGATTACCGTAATTTCGGCGCGCATCTCGTCCGTATTAGAGCGCAAATATGCCTTGAAATGCTCGCCGAACTTACCCCATGTGAACATACCCTTAAAGTGCTTATTCTGCTGAAAGCTATCATCCTTGTAGAGTAAAATTAGCCATAGCCCGAGTGTTCTGAAACTGGTCAATCTCCTGTTGGAATAGAAGGGTATATTAAAATGCAACATGACTGATCGCTCTTGCCCCAGACATATTTTCTTACAGGACTAAACTGTATTATTAATGTATAACAAAACTGAAACTTTGTACTTTGTTATACTGTATTGTACTATTATTATATAACTAAACAAATTTTGTACTTTAAAAAGTCTTTAATAAAAATGTAAACCAAAAAAGAAAACAATTCTTCGTTAACATTTGCATGACCATATCAACCAACCTTCAAATCCATTGTAACGGGTTTGGTGGATTCGCTGGACCACCGCAAGCGATGGTGTAAGCCAAGGCAGGGAGCGGAGTCTAAGTAGCCCCCGGTTTTCACCAGAGCCCGCTGCAAAGTGGGATGGACTTGCTGCGGCGTGAGGCTACCAGGTCGCTCCCCATGACGTGACTTGTTTTGCGATGGTGGCCGGGGTAATGCGTGGTACAGAGTCGTAATCCAGAGGCGTAGTCGGGGACAGGCAGGCGGTCAGGGCAGGTGGCAGAGGTTCATGGTCAGAGACAGGCAGACTGTCAGGGCAAGCGGCAAACAGGCAAGGTCAGGAAACGTAGCGGACGGACTGGTACATGGATAATCAGACAGGACTAGAACACTCTCAAGACTTGCTAACACACACCAACAAACTGGTAGAGAGTGCTGGGGGCGTATACCTCATATAGGACCAGCGGCCATCAATAACCAATTAACGGCGCGCTGGCCCTTTAAATACAGACCAGCCGTCGCGCGCGCGCCTTAAGCAACAGGCACGCATGCGACGGCTGTCAGAGCCGGACACAGGAGTGGGGACTGGTGAGTATGGGGTCTCCCGGCCAAGGGCAGAAGGACAACGGCTGCGAGCAGCCGCGGCACCCGCGCCAGACCCCGTAAGCTCAGGGGGACGGCCGCGGCGAGCCGCGACGCCACGCGCCGTGACAGTACCCCCCCCTCCCCTTAGCTCTCCCCCTCTTCCTTTGGAATTTAGAGAGGAGATCAGGGGACAGATTGGCCTCAGGTTCCCACGAATACTCCTCCGGACTGAAGCCTTTCCAGTCAATAAGGAAGAACCGCTTCCACCTCACCGCCAGCACCTCCTTGACCTCAAAGATGTTATCTGTATTAGCAACAGAAGAAGGGGAGACAGAAATACAGGAGAAGCGGTTCAGCACCACCGGCTTGAGGAGGGACACGTGAAACGCGTTCGAGATACGTAAAGCCGGGTGCAAGCGGAGCTTGTAGGACACCGGGTTTAATTGCCGAAGTACAACAAAAGGGCCCAAATACTTAGGGCCCAACTTGTAACTGGGCACCTTGAAGCGAAAGTACTTGGCAGGTAACCAAACCCTATCACCCGGCTTAAATATGGGTGCAGGTCTCCGGTACCTGTCGGCCTGGACTTTGGTGCGGGTGGAGGCCCGTAGAAGGGCCTGTCGTGTGACTTGCCAGAGTGACTTGATGTCCCGTACTTGGGCATCCACGGCTGGAACGTGACACGAGGTAGGCAGAGGGAGAGGCGGGCGGGGATGTAGCCCAAAGACAACAAAAAAGGGAGAGGATCCAGCGGACTCAGAGTCCAAGGAATTGTTCGTAAATTACGCCCAGGGGAGGAGGTCAGACCAGTTATCCTGAGGGGCGGATACAAAATGTCGCAGGTAGGTCCCCAAAACCTGGTTAACCCTTTCTACCTGCCCATTGGTTTGAGGGTGGTATGCCGACGAGAAGTCCAGTTGAACCTGTAACTGAGCACACAGAGCCCGCCAGAATTTTGACAAAAACTAGACCCCCCTATCGGAAACGATATGTAACGGGAGCCCGTGTAGCCGAAAACGTGCTGGAAAAAAGTTGGGCCAATTGATGAGCGGAGGGTAACCCGGGCAGAGGGACAAAATGAGCCATCTTAGAGAACCTATCGGTCACCACCCAAATGACCGTGTTACCTGAGGAGGCTGGGAGATCGGTAACAAAGTCCATGGCTATATGGGACCAGGGTTTGAGGCGAGGGACTTTGTTACGGCACAGGAGGTGCAGGCCAGGACAAAGTCCCTAACATCTTGAGCGAGGGTAGGCCACCAGTAATAGCGAGAAATTAATTGAAGAGACTTATGCACTCCAGGATGGCCAGCAGTTCGGGAAGAGTGTCCCCACTTTAGAATACAAGGCTGCATAGCAGGGCAGACGTAGGTCTTCCCCGGAGGTAGATGTTTAAGATCCACGGGGGCCGCCGTGAGGAGACGTTCTGGAGGAATTATTTGCTGCAAAGGCGGTTCAGAGCCCACAGTGTCCGAGGAGCTAGAAAGGGCATCCGCCCTGACGTTCTTCTCAGCTGGCCGAAAGTGCAGGAAAAAGTCAAAGCGGGCGAAGAAGAGGGACCACCTGGCTTGACGAGGATTTAGTCGTTGAGCTGACTGAAGATAAAGGAGGTTTTTGTGATCCGTGAAGATTTCGATGGGATGGCGAGCACCCTCCAGCAAGTGCCGCCATTCTTCTAGGGCCAACTTTATTGCCAGTAATTCACGATCTCCAATCGAATAATTTCGCTCGGCTGGAGTGAAGGTCTTAGAGAAAAAACCGCAAGTACGCAGTTTTCCAGAGGCAGACTTCTGTAAGAGGACGGCTCCTGCACCCACTGAGGAGGCGTCCACTTCAAGGACGAACGGACGCTGCGGGTCCAGGCAAGACAGAACAGAGCCGAAGCAAATGCAGATTTGAGGAGCTCAAAGGCTTCTTGAGCTTCTGGAGGCCAGGATTTGGGGTTGGCATCTTTTTTCGTCAGTGCCACCAGCAGGGCCACGAGCGTGGAGAAGTGCGGGACAAACTGTCTGTAGTAATTTGCAAAGCCCAGAAAACGTTGGATAGCCCAAAGGCCCACTGGACGAGGCCACTGTAAGACTGCAGACAGCTTAGAGGGATTCATCTGGAGACCCTGATCCGAGACGATGTACCCCAGGAAGGGCAACGAGGTGCGTTCAAAGAGGCATTTCTCCAGTTTGGCATATAACTGATGGTCTCGGAGATGCTTGAGCACCAGGCGGACGTGGTGGCGGTGAGTCTTAAGATCAGGAGAGAAGATCAGGATGTCATCCAAGTAAACGATGACACAGACATAGAGGAGGTCGCGGAAGATCTCGTTGACGAAATTCTGGAAAACAACAGGAGAGTTGCAGAGGCCAAATGGCATGACCAGATATTCAAAATGGCCATCTCTGGTAGTGTTGAGCGATTACGTTGGCCATCGACATCGGTCGATGGTCGATAGCCGACCATCATCGACAAGATAGTCGATGGTCGATGGTAGATTATGATCGATGACCATTAAAGTCTATGGGAGAGCAACAACACCTTCATTCTTACACCCAAACAGGGCTGGAGAAGCTGGAATTAACATCCACAACAGTCAAATGGATACGTGCTACATCTTAGGCAACACACTTAGGTTATAAAAGCCAAAAAAAAAATCACAGACCATTCACTACCCGTCTTGCACCACAGCATGACCTTAAACTGCATGCCCCACCAAATTTAAAAAGTGCCAGAAGGCAGTATGATTTGAACCATCATTTGCTTGAACTGGACATTGAATATCCCTGTCCTGGAACGCAGCATGACCCCCAAACCTGCATGACCCCAATTTAAAAGTCCCGGGAAAAAGGAGTCTTTCACCACCATTTTTAGTTTCACTGGATATACTGTCCCTGTCCTGGGCCACCGCATGAGCCCCAAACCTGCATGACCCCCAGATTAAAAAGTGCGGAAAAAGGAGTCTTTCAACCACCATTTTATTTTCCCACTGGACATTGACTATACCTGCCCGGGGGCCCACAGCATGAGCCCCAAACCTGCATGACCCTCAGATTAAAAAGTGCCAGGAAAGGAGTCTTTAAACCCACCATTTTGTTTCACGGGACATTGACTATACCTGTCCTGGGCCACAGATGAGCCCCAAACCTGCATGACCCAGATTAAAAGTCCCGGGAAAAAGGAGTCTTTCATCCACCATTTTTAGTTTCACTGACATTGACTAAAACCTGTCCTCGGCCACAGCATCAGCCCCAAACCTCCATGACCCCACATTAAAAAGTCCCGGAAAAAGGAGCCCTTTCAACCACCATTTTAGTTTCACTGGACATTGATTTATACCTGCCCGGGGCCACAGCATGGCCCCAAACCTGCATACCCCCAGATTAAAAAGTGCCAGAAAAAGGAGTCTTTGAACCACCATTTTAGTTTCACTGGACATAGACTTTTCCTGTCCTGGCCAAACATGAGCCCCAAACCTGCATGACCCCAGATTAAAAATGCCGGAAAAAGGAGTCTTTCAACCACCATTTTAGTTTCACTGACATTGAATTATACTGTCCTGGCCACAGCATGACCCCCAAACCTGCATGACCCCCAGATTAAAAAGTCCCGGGAAAAAAAGGAGTCTTTAAACCCACCATTTTAGTTTCACTGTACATAGACTATCCCTGTCCTGGGCCACAGCATTAGCACCAAACCTGCATGACCCAAGATAAAAAAGTGCCGGAAAAAGGAGTATTACAAAAAACAATTTAGTTTCACTGGACATATACTGTCCCTGTCCTGGATAGCGCTTGCCCTCCGTATGAGTGCGGACCAATTGAGCTTCACTTGGAAATACTGGGGGTTTAAACGCCCCCTGTTCCACCCAGGTGCCCTTTTTCTTGGCATTTTTTTTCTCATTTTACTCAACGTGCTGGAGGAAATTGTCTCTGTACTTTGTTTCTTGTCCGTGCTCCATATTCCATGTCCTCTGAATAACCTACATCTGGTCAAGTTTTCCTGTACCTCCCTTGTACAATTCAGAGGAATTTTTTTACCAGCTATTTTGTACATGCAAGATTTTTAGTAGTTCTAGAAAACACATTTTTAAAGTAGGATGGAAAACCCCACCATGTCTTTGTTTCTCTTTTTAATTGTATTAAATGGGTTGTCTCAATAAAGGATTGATAGCTATGTTAAAGATTTGCAAAAACAAGTCATTTTGCAATATGTGTCCTTAACAGTGTCCTACCCATTCCTGTTTCGACAGCACCATCACCCTTGAGCCATCTTGACAATTGTGAAAATAAATCTCTGTTAGAAACCACATTTTTTTTCAATAGGACTTGTAGTCTAGCTGCATGGGCACAGCAAAATGCCCCCAAAAATTCAAAACTGACAATGTGTGGATGCAGGTTGCATTAACCACTGAAGGACAATTGGCGACGTGTTCGTTTATGAGATTCACAGGGCCCCTACCCAGCGATGACAGGCCTGACGGTCCTGCAACTGACGATCCGCTGGCATGCGTGTTGTCGCCAGCACTGGAAGGAGCACCTTCTCTCGTACCTCTACCTCCATGTCCTACCCCCTCTTTGCTCGCTTACCACCTGAATTTCGCTCCATGTTCAGAAATATAAAAATTTAAGAAGGTATAGAAGAGTTTTGGAAAGTCTCTTATTAAAAGACGGCAAATCACAGCTATTCTCAATCCCTCAAATCAAAACAAAAATGCTGGATTCAAATTTAACTGCAAAGTAGATCTATCAACAAAGCTGGCCTGCGCCAAAGTGAAAAAACACGTATCTGAAATGTATTCGGATAATAAAAGGTATTTTTTGGCACCTTTCAATTCACCTGTGGTGACTACAAAATTGCTGTATTCACATTTAAGTGCAAGGTGCCTCAATGAACAAAGCTGTAGTGCGCAAAAGTGAAAAAACACGTATCTGTAATGTATTCGGATAATAAAAGGTATTTTTGGCACCTATCAACCTGTGCTGACTACAAAATTGCTGGATTCTAATTTAACTGCAAGGTGGCTATGTCAACAAAGCTGGAATGGGCAAAATTGAAAAAGAACACCTATCTGAAATGTATACTGATAATAAAAGTGGAGTTTTGCACCTAACAAAGAGACCTGCAGTTACTAGAAAAGATGTGTATCCTAATATAAGTTCAGGCTGCCCAATATCCAGGAAATATTTCAATAGAAAACTGTTAATAATAAAGCTATTGCAGTGCAATGTCTACACTAAGTCTTGGTGAACTTTATCCAGTATTCTTTATAGAGCTTGTCTGTGTTCGCCCGCGGGCCCCCCCCCCTCCGCTCCCCTCCGTGACTTTACAGCGGTAGATGCTCCTTTAAAATTCTCTACCTAACTACATAAAATCTTCCAATCTCTGATCTAACTAAGTTGTAAGGATCACAGCTAACAGTAGAGCTTTCTCTGTGAAGAAATAGAATAATTTCGCTGAGTTGGTTGGACACAGGCAGAGCGCACGTCCTACTGCTATGAGACGCTGAGAGACACTGATCATGAACAGGATGGACTGTTCTATGTAAAACGAGGTCATGTGATTTTTCCAGCAAATCAAAACCATACACATCCCAGTCATGACGTCGCACACACATATCACCCTGCTCTATTCTGTAAGCTGATTTGCTGGCCGCCAAAATGACAGGAAGCGGCAAAAATGGCGCGATCTTAATAGATGATGCACAGATTTTAACCTAAATTATCGCATGATCTAAAAATTTCGATCAACATAAAAACTGTGCCGATTTCAACTTTGTCGATAATAATCGCTCAACACTAATCTCTGGTGTTGAAAGCCGTTTTCCACTCGTCGCCTTTACGGATACGGATCAGGTTGTACGCTCACCGCAAGTCCAACTTGGAAAAAATTTTCGCGCCACACAGGCGGTCGAAGAGCTCCGAGATCAGAGGCAGGGGGTATCGATTTTTGATAGTAATTTTGTTAAGCCCCCGATAATCGATACAGGGTTGTAGAGTACCATCCTTCTTCTCGACAAAGAAGAAGCCACCCCCCGCAGGCGAGGAAGTCTTGCGTATGAAGCCCTTACGGAGGTTCTCCTGAATATACTCCGTCATAGCTTTAGTCTCCGGGACGGAAAGAGGATAGACTCTGCCTCGGGGAGGAGTACTACCGGGTTGCAGGTCAATCGGACAATCATACGGCCAGTGCGGGGGCAGCGTTTCGGCCTTTCTTTCAGAAAACATGTCGGCAAAGTCTAGGTACGGAGTAGGCAGACCCGACAGAGGTTTCGTAGAGTTTACTGAGGCGGGGCGAAGGGCAGAACGGAGAACCGGAAGGCATCGCGAGTGGCACGTAGGGACCCAACGGATAATTTCGCCCATGTTCCAGTCCAAGGTCGGAGCATGCTCTTGCAACCAAGGTAGGCCCAGGAGAATCTCAGAAGAGGAACGAGGCAGGACCAGCAGCTTCAGAGTTTCCTTGTGTAGAGCGCCTATCTGTAAACAGAGGGGTGCCGTGCAGAACCGGATAGCATCCTTTAGGCATTCACCACTAACGGAAGAGACGAACATGGGTTTCTGCAGAGGGGTCACTGGGAGACAAAACTTGGAAACCAGAGCTTGGCTGACGAAATTCCCAGCGGACCCCGAATCAAGGAAGGTGGTGGCTTGGATGATGCTGTCCAGTGAAATTCCACAGAGCACGGGAATGGTCAGACGGAGAAAGGCCACACTGACACCTAGAGATGCCTCTCCTGCGAACCCTAAGGTGTGCGAGTTTCCCGGACGTACCGGACAGCCCCCAATGAAGCGTCCGGAACCGCCACAGTAGAAGCATAACTGCATCAGACGACGCTGCGAGTATTCTTCCTGGGTCAAGTGGGCTTTCTCGATTCGTATGGATTCATCCTCCGGAACCCTTGGCATAGGTAGTGGAGAATGGTGAAAGACGGGAGCCAAACGAGGTAGCCGGCGTGGATGGGTGACCTCTGTTGAAGGCGGAGCTCTTGTTGTCTCTCCGCAAACCGAATCAGTTCATCCAGAGTGGACGGCAGATCCCGGCCAGCGAGCTCATCCTTAATATGGCCCGAGAGACCTTGCCAGAAGGTTGCCACCAAGCCCTCATTATTCCAATTCAATTCAGAGGCAAGGGTGCGGAACTGCACGGAGTAGTGACCCACAGTGGAGTCGCCCTGACGGAGACAGAGCAGAGCCGCGGCCGCGGAGGAGGTGCGGCCAGGTTCCTCGAAGACGTTGCGGAACCCCTGGAGAAAGGCTTGTAGATTCGTCGTCAGCGGATCTCCTCGGTCCCATAACGGAGTGGCCCAGGCCAAGGCTTCTCCCGACAAGAGGCTAATTAAAAAGGCCACCTTAGCTCGCTCGGTGGGGAATTGGTGCCCCAACATCTCCAGGTGGATGGAGCATTGACTGATGAAGCCACGGCATTTACTGGGATCTCCATCATAGCATGACGGAAGCGGCAGTTGCAGGGAAGGTCCTGGTGCAGGAGCAACTGGCACTGGCAAGGCGGCGGCTGCTGCAGGCGGAGGAACACGAGCTGCAAGGTTCTGCATCATGGCCGCGAGCTGGTCAATACGCTGGCACTGCTGGGCGATAGCCGTGGAGACGTCCCGGAGAATGGGCAAGGGTACCATGGCGGAATCCATGGCTAGTTTGTACTGTAACGGGTTTGGTGGATTAGCTGGACCAACGCAAGCGATGGTGTAAGTCACGCCAGGGAGCAGAGTCTAAGTAGCCCCCGGTATTCACCAGAGCCCGCCGCAAAGCGGGATGGACTTGCTGCGGCGTGAGGCTACCAGGTCGCTACCCCTGACATGACTTGCTTGCGTTGGCGGCCGGGGTAATGCGTGGTACCGAAACGTAATCCGGAGGCGTAGTCGGGGACAGGCAGGCAGTCAGGGCAGACGGCAGAGGTTCGTGGTCAGAGACAGGCAGACGGTCAGGGCAGGCGGCAAACAGGCAAGGTCAGGAAACGTAGCGGACGGACTGGTACACGGATAATCAGACAGGACTAGAACACTCTCAAGACTTACTAACGCACACCAACGAACTGGCAGAGAGTGCTGGGGGCGTATACCTTATATAGGACCAGTGGCCGTCAATAACCAATTAACGGCGCGCTGGCCTTAAGCAACGGGCACGCGCGCGGCGGCTGTCAGAGCCGGACACAGGAGTGGGGACTGGTGAGTACGGGGTCTCCCGACCAAGGGCAGAAGGACAACGGCTGCGGGCAGCCGCGGCACCCGCGCCGGACCCCGTAAGCTCAGGGGGACGGCTGCGGCGAGCCGTGGCGCCAAGCGGCGTGACATCCATAAAGTTTCTTATAAGAATATAAGACGACGTGTTTGACCCACCAGTTCTAATTCGATATAGAGGAGTTTAGAATGGGACAGTATGTATGAACCTGTCATATGTGGGGTCATAAATCTGGCGTGTTGGTTTGCCTTGTAAAACATAGCATAGCACATTTGTGGCGCATCTAAAAATGTCGTGCCTGGTGCCAGTTTTGGCGTCCGACTGCTCACTCATCTATAGAACAGAGCTACAGGGCTCTGTCATTGCCAACAAAGGATATATAACAAAGTATTGAGATGAACTTTTGTTATTGACCAGATACTTATTCTCCACCTTAATTTGCAAATAAATTCTTTCCAAATCAGACAATGGGATTTTCTGGATTTGTTGTCTCATTTTGTCTCTCATAGTTGAGGTCGACTTATGATGTCAATTACAGGCCTCTTTCATCTTTTTAAGTGGGAGAAGTTTTGCACAATTGATGGCTGACTAAATACTTTTTTTCCCCACTGTATATTGTATATCTTATCTTGTCTAGTCTTGCTTTGTATATTTTCCTAGTAAATTGTTTGTCCCTGGAATTATTGAATTTTTAGTTTTTTGTCAGATTTTGTTTGCTGTGCTTGATTGGTCTCCAGGTCTTAAGGTCCTTGTTTATGTCAGGGTCAGTTGTAGTTTAGGGATATTTTAAGTGATATTTGCGGGGACAGTGGTGTATGGTGTTAGGAAATCAGATGAATAAGGTTCGCTAAACAGATGATTGCTATTTTATTCAAACATTTCTGCCATGCATAAACTCTTACCACTTCCAAAAGAGCCAATAAACACACATTTAGGCAAAAACTAGTATTCTTAAGTCTCTTGCTCCGGCGTCAGTCCAGCTGTTCTAACGAGTCCATACTTACTCCCGATACAGGGTAGTGTAGAGACTTCAGACAGTTTTGGCGTCCGACTGCTCATACATCTATAGAACAGGGCTACAACAGTTTTTTAGCACAAGATACATTCATACGTGTCACCCATAAAGAGTGAATGACCAGGTATTTTCAATCAAGGTTATTGGTGTCTATGCCTTAGTTGCCAAGAATATGATTATGTTTATTCAGTCAGTTGACATTGGTCTTCAACATAGTTGTCTATCAAAAGGTGTTCAGAAGAACTATACATACAATGGTAGAACATAGAGTCACGGTATGGGGTATTCTGTCATACTAATAAATGGAGTGAAAAGACCTCGATAGCAAAATGATCCTGCATAACTAATTGCATTTTCCGATTTTTTAAAGGGCTTTGTGGACTCCACCTTCGCTTCCTGTGGGTATTTTATATTATGTTAATCTGTAACAACGGTTCCTGCTCATATTTTGCATATGACTTGCATACAACATCACGCAGTATGTACCTCATTTGTTGACAAATCTGTCATTTTGCTATGGGTTCTCCACTGTCATTTCCTGGTGACTAGTTGCAACCAAGAAACTTTAGAACCCACTCATAGATGTCAGTCTGCTTAATCCCCGATGTTAGAGTCATTGTTGTGTAATAAGAAATTTCATGGTTCTGCAGGGGCAATGATATGGTCATTAGGAATGAGGAAAGAAAAGCTTTTCTTGCAACCTATCACTGTGTTAATGCCATTGGGTTCCATGTTAGCAGTGCAGTTTCTCGTAATTCTGTTGAGTGAATGGGCTATAGTTGGGTGTATGGATGTCAGTGAAGGCAGCCACCCATTTAGGGAGTACTGTTAATTAAGGTTGATCATTTCAGCATGTTATAATATCTTGTATTTCCCTGGCAGTGACAACCCTGTGATTAACATATCAGTGACAGATCTGTAATATACTATACATACAGTTTTGACAATACTTCTCAGGTGTCATTTTTCTTTCTATGTTAAATCATGTTCCTCAACAATATAGGGCCACATGTATGAAATGGTTTTGGTCTAAAACTCACTTTTTTTCCCCATAGAAACCTATGGGAAAAAAGTTAGTTTTAGACCAAAACCATTTCATACATGTGGCACATAGTGTGGAATAATCATTGTTTAATCCCTGTTGGCTATTGGAAATTATCCCATTTAGACACTAAACATAGTGGGTAATTAGCAAAGGCATAACTAGAGAAGCCTAGGCCCCATGGCAAACTTTTGGATGCCCCCCACACCCCTGCCAGCTCTCACCAACCACATACATGTACCAGTACCTTATTAATAATAGTCGTTCAGTTACTAAATAATACAAGGAGAAAATACCTCACCATGCATATCACCTTCATACTGCTACCAAACAAATCCCACTATACCAAGACCAACATTGCAATAACACTACTACATAAGGACCTGAATATACCGCCAGAACACAACCACAATTTACAACCACATAGTGATTTAATAATATCCCTTTACTATTACTAAATAAAGATCAGTATACAAAGACCAATATTACCACCACACATTGACCATATAGTGGTAGATCTCAGTTTACACATGCTCTGCAGACTGTATATTACCTCCATACAGTAACCATATAGTGGTAGCTACCAGTGTACACAAGTTCTACATACTGTATTTTACCTGCATACAGTGATCATATAGTGGTAGTTACCAATGTATACGGGCTCTAAAGACTGTATATTACCTCAAAATAGTGACCATATAGTGGTAGTTACCAGTGTACACAGGCTCTGCAGACTGTATATTACCTCCATACAGTGACCATATAGTGGTAGATACCAGTGTACACATGCTCTGCAGACTGTATATTGCCACCATACAGTAACCATATAGTGGTAGATACCAGTGTACACAGACTTTGCAGACTGTATATTGCAACCATACAGTATATCACCACCTTATAGTGACCATACAGTGGTACATGCCAGTGTACACAGGCTTTGCAGACTGTATATTACCACAATATAGTGCCCATATAGTTGTAGATACCAGTGTACACAGGCCCTGGAGACTGCAAATAAATCACCTCTATATAGTGCCCATATAGTGTTAGATACCAGTGTACAAAGTCTCTGCAGACACTTAAATGTTTACACTGCACTTACATCCAGGGACTCACGAATGATGTTTTCCCTTTTCTTCTCCATCTGGTTTCAGACCTCCATGATTAACTTCTACTTGCACCCACTCACCCTTGCAGAATTTGCACGGAGATATCTTAGAACCCTCACTTTTGCAGCACCCCTTTACCTATTCCCACCTCTGTACAAACTTCCTATGGGTGGGAGAGTGGATACAGAGGTGTGCACAGTCTTCTAGAGGGGTGGAGAGGAACAGAGGGCTAACTCCCTGGAGATTGTGCCATGGCTAAGGCCTGTACCCCTCAGAATCATATTGTGTGGTTCGAACTCCTTACCTTACACCCTAGAAGATCCGCCACAAGCATGATGCATGATCTTCATAGGGTATCGGGGATGGAGTTTAGTACTGTCATGCTATTTGTAATGTTTCTGTTTTTTCCCCAGCTTTTAACATTGGACTATGATGGATTTATTGGACTACATTGGACCAACATTAGATCCATTTCTTTACTAAAATGATCAATGAGAGATGTTGTCAGGGAGAGTTTATTTAAATAAAGTTTTTTTTTGTTTTGTGTCAAAGTGTAGTTTACTATTTTATTCCACTGTTAGTAATAGAGGTGTTTGACAGATACCTCTGTATTACCAGCAGTGGGGCTTGATGTCAGCTTTGCAGGCATCATAAATGGGCATCATAAATACTAAATATGGAAGAGAGGTAGACCCCACCTTTAGATAGGTACCCTCAGTTAAGCAGGTAGCCCCCCAAATTAGTAAAATCCATGCTATTAGATAGGTAGCCTTCCGCCACTCAGTATCTAGGCACAAAGGCTACCCAATATGTGGTTAGACCCTGGTAGGTAGATAGGGCCAACAGTAGTTAAAAACCCAACTAGGCAAGGTTCCAGGTACGTTGTCAAGGACCCAGGTAGGTAGGTAGGTAGGTACGAAGCAGGCAAAGTCATAGGAAGGTAGATGGTCATACAAGGCCACAAGTGCAGCCCCAGATAGGTAGGCAGGGTCCCAGGTAGGTAGCAAGGCAAGTCTCCAGGTATATAGGTAAATGGGCAAACCCTCAGGTGGGAAGGCTGGCCCCAGTTAGATAGGAGGCCCCTGATAGGTTGATAAGCCCTAGGTAAGCTGGTAGGCCCTCAAATAGGTAGGTAGGCCAGAGGTAGGTTCGTGAGTAGGCCCAAGGTAGATAGGTTGGTAGGCCCCAGGTAGTTTGGTAGGCTCCACATAAGTAGGTAGGCAATAGATAGGCCTCAGGTGGGTAGGTGGTAGATAGGTCACAGGTAAGTAGGCAGATAGGTCCCAGGTAAGTAGACCGCAGTTAGGTATGTAGACCCTAGGTATGTAGGTAGGCCCTAGATAGGTCAGAACGTATAGTCCATTAGTGGAAAATTAAAAAAAAATAAACTCACATCTCCCTTTTTCTCCAATGAGCTGCAGTGTAGACTGGGCTTCTCCTAGAGATAATTCTTGTGGCCCATACTACAACTGCTGTGCATGACTGCACATACTGCACATGACCCTTGCACTCTGTTTCTTGCTTTCTGACTTCTCCTACCTTTCTCCCTGAAAAGCTTCCCCCAGGCTTGCCATACCCAAGGACTCACCATGTCCTGGGACCCACCGTACCAGAGGGCTTAGTGGGGGTTCTTTTGCTCCCCTGTGAGCCACTCCAAGCCTGACCGTAGTTGACAATGGAATGAAAATTGAATTCCCTGTTGGCTTGTGGAAGCTGAATAGGGAATTGATGTTATTAAGGTGTAGTGATTCATTTTTTACCATCAGCTCAGATTATTTAAAACTTAACATTAACCCCTTAACCCACCACGACATACTAGTACATCATGGCAGTGTCAAGGTAGTAGTTCGCTGAGTCCTCTACATATGCAGCGAGTGCCGGCTGTTACATACAGCTGAAACCTGCCACTAACAGCATAGATCGGAGCTTGCTCTGATCTTTGCTGTTTAACCCATGCAGCACCGTTTCTCACTCCAATGGGCACCTTTGCGGTGAGATGCCGAGGTGCCGATCATTTAACATAGCAGCTGGAAGCAAGTAAGTTTTTTTCCACATTTTGCCCCATTTAGAATATCTCAGTGGTTTTCCCAGTATATTCTATGGTACAGTGACTGACACCATTGGAAAGTACATCTTGTCCCGCAAAATAAAAGCCCTCACATGTCTATGTAGGTGGAAAAATAATAAAGTCATGGCTCTTGGAACGTGGGGAGGAAAAAACCAAGAGCCATATTATTTTGACTTTGGTGGGTTAAAGGAACACCCAGGATTAGAAAAATACCACACACGAACCTTTGGACACTCACAGTTTTAAGAAAACAGTCATGTTTTTCTAAACCTGGACAACATCTGTCGTAGTTTTTCAGGAATTGGTGAATAATTTTGTAAACCAGACATGGAAACCTCTAAAGAAGCATTTATGCTATCTAGAATACATGAAAAAAACTTTGAATCTCAAAGTTTTTTTCATAATTTTGTAAACCAACCCAAAAGTCATTTTGTGATGAAAAATAAAGCACTAAGGGCCACATGTATGAAAACTGTCTTGGTCTAAGACTTTCTATGTTACCCATTGCAACAATCAAAGCTCCTCTTTCATTTCATATAGTGCTCTGAAAAAATGAAAGGGGAGCTCTGATTGGTTGCTATTAGTGTTGAGCGATTATAATCGACAAAGTTGAAATCGGCACGGTTTTTATGTTGATCGGAATTTTCCGATCACGCGATAATTTAGGTGAGTATCTGCGCATAATCTATTACTATCGCGCCATTTTCGGTGCTTCCTGTCATTTTGGCGGCCAGCAAATCAGCTTAGAGCATAGAGCAGGGTGAGCTGGGTGTGCGACGTCATGACTGTGATGTGTATGGTTGTCATTGGCTGGAAAAATCACATGACCTTGTTTTACATAGAACAGCCCTTCCTGTTCAGCATCAGTGTGTCAGTGTGTCTCATAAGAGCAGGACGTGTATTAGCTTTCTCCTCAATACAGCTCAGCGACACAGTTCTCTTTGTTCACACAGACAACTATGCTTTTAGCTGTGAACATTGGAACATAGGTAGATTAGAGAATTTCAGTTCTTAGTTAGTTAGGCTGAGACTTTAAAGAAGCATCTAGCGCTGTACAGCTGCGGGGGGACGAACAGAAACAGACAGGCAGGCTTTTGAAAGGAGAGTGTATATTGTGCAGCCCAGACTGCTTTGAACCTGCATTGAAATAGCTTTTTTTTTTTCCAGTTTTTGGCCAGTTTTTGGTGAAATAGTACCTTGCACTTTGTGCAGCCTGTACTTATATTAGGATGCAGAACTTTTCTAGTAATTGCAGGTGTATTTCAAAGGTGCAAAAAACACCTTTTATTATCCGTACACGATTTAATTAGTTTTTTTTTCACTTTTGTGCAGCCCAGTTTTGTTCAAAGACCTACCTTGTACTTACAATATGATACAGAACTTTTCTAGTCACTGCGGGTGTATTTCATAGGTGCAAAAACCACCTTCTATTATCCATACCCAATTTAATTAGGTTTTTTCCCTTTGGCGCAGGCCATTTTTTTCAAAGACCTACCTTCTACTTATATTACGATACAGAAATTTGCTAGTAATTGCGGGTGTATTTCATAGGTGCAAAAACCACTTTTTATTATCCGTACACAATTTAATTAGGTTTTTTTTCACTTTGGCGCAGGCCATTTTTGTTCAAAGACCCACCTTGTACTTACATTAAGATACAGAAATTTGCTAGTAATTGCTTTTGTATTTCATAGGTCCAAAAACCACCTTTTATTATCCGTACACAATTTAATTAGTTTTTTTCACTTTTGTGCCCCAGTTTTGTTCAAAGACCCACCTTGTACTTACAATATGATACAGAACTTTTCTCTAGTAATTGCGGGTGTATTTCATAGGTGCAAAAACCACTTTTTATTATCCGTACACAATTTAATTAGTTTTGTTCACTTTGGCGCAGGCCATTTTTTTTCGAAGACCCACCTTGTACTTATATTACGATACAGAAATTTGCTAGTAATTGCGGGTGTATTTCATAGGTGCAAAAAACACCTTTTATTATCCGTACACAATTTAATTAGGTGTTTTTCACTTTGGCGCAGAACAGTTTTGTTCAAAGACCCACTTTGTACTAATATTACGATACAGAAATTTGCTAGTAATTGCGGGTGTATTTTATAGGTGCAAAAAACACCTTTTATTACCAGTACACAATTTAATTCGGTTTTTTTTCACTTTGGCACAGGCCATTTTTGTTCAAAGACCCACCTTGTACTTACATTAGGATACAGAAATTTGCTAGTAATTGCTGTTGTATTTCATAGGTGCAAAACCCACCTTTTATTATCCGTACACAATTTAATTAGGTTTTTTTCACTTTGGCACAGGCCATTTTTGTTCAAAGACCCACCTTGTACTTATATTACGAAACAGAAATTTGCTAGTAATTGCTGTTGTATTTCATAGGTGCAAAACCCACCTTTTATCATCTGTACACAATTTAATTAGGTTCTTTTCACTTTGACGCAGGCCATTTTTGTTCAAAGACCCACCTTGTACTTATATTACGATACAGAAATTTGCTAGTAATTGCGGGTGTATTTTATAGGTGCAAAAAACACCTTTTATTACCCGTACACAATTTAATTAGGTGTTCTTCACTTTGGCGCAGCCCAGTTTTGTTCAAAGACCCCCCTTTACTTATATTATAATACAGAAATTTGCTAGTAATTGCAGGTGTATTTCATAGGTGCAAAAACCACCTTTTATTATCCGTACACAATTTAATTAGGTGTTTTTCACTTTGGCGCAGCCCAGTTTTGTTCAAAGACCCATCTTGTACTTATATTAGGATACAGAAATTTGCTAGTAATTGCAGGTGTATTTCATAGGTGCAAAAACCACCTTTTATTATCCGTACATAATTTAATTAGGTGTTTTTCACTTTGGCGCAGGCCATTTTTGTTCAAAGACCCATCTTGTACTTATATTAGGATACAGAAATTTGCTAGTAATTGCAGGTGTATTTCATAGGTGCAAAAACCTCCTTTTCTTATCCGTATAACATTTAAATAGCTGTATTGCACTTTGGTTCGCCCCAGTTTTTTTCAAATAGCCACCTTGTACTTAAATTTGGATACAGAAATTTCGTAGTTACTGTTGGTGTATTTCATTGGTGCAAAAACCACCGTTTGTTATCCGTATAACTTTTAAATAGCTGTATTGCATGTGGTGCGGCCCTAGTTTTTTTCAAATAGCCACTTTGTACGACAATTCTGATCATCCGTGTAACTTCTGAATAGTTTTATTGCGCTCGTTGAATCTCAGTTTGGCGCAGATAGCGCACTTGTATGATATTTTGTTGAAAACTATCAATTCCTAGTCCTACTGGGCAGTTATAAATCCCTGGGACTGAAGAAGAACACCCGTTGATTTGTCTTACGGTTCTTCCACCAGACCGCATTTCAGAGATATTTGCTAGAAACAATTCAGTTTCTAATCCTAGTTGGCTGTAGGAAATTAGAGGGATTTAAGAATAGCTGTGATTTGCCGTCTTTTAATAAGAGACTGTCAAAAACTCTTCCATACCTTCTTAAATTTTTATCTTTCTGAACATGGAGCGAAATGCAGGTGGTAAGTGAGCAAAGAGGGGTGTAGGACATGGAGGTAGAGGTACGAGAGAAGGTGCTCCTTCCAGTGCTGGCGACAACACACAAGCCAGCGGATCGTCGGTTGCAGGACCATCAGGCCTGTCATCGCTGGGTCAGGGCCCTGTGAATCTCAGTAACGAACAGCGTCACCAATCTGTTCTTCAGTGGTTAATGCAACCTGCATCCAGCAGTCTTACCTCCTCGTCCTCCCAGTCACGGCCACAAATGTCGTCATCATCAGCATCAGCATCCGCCCAACATGAAGCGAAGGCAGCCCAAATGTCAACTCGTCTGCTGTGCTGGAGGAAAGAATTCTAGAAGGGGTGCGGGAGTATTTAAACTAGGGATGAGGAGGGAGGACAATATAGAAAATGAATGGGTAGATAGGTTAGAGAGTGGGCAGACTATATCAGCGGGTGGAGAAGCGGAATGGGGGAGGTTGAGTAGACCAGTGGATAAGGAGATCCATGTGTTGCAAACCAGCATTGAAGATATAGGTACCCACAATATTTCATGTAATCTCATGCCATCTACTAATTGTGTAATAAATAATCACATGCTGTCCACTAAAGGTATAATGTATAATCCCATGCCATCTACCAAAGGAGAGATGTTTAATCGAATGCCGTCATCTGAACAGGTAACGTTTAATCCCATGCTGTCTACTGAACAGGTAACGTTTAATCCCATGCTGTCTACTAAACAGGTAACGTTTAATCCCATGCTGTCTACTAAACAGGTAACGTTTAATCCCATGCTGTCTACTGAACAGGTAACGTTTAATCCCATGCTGTCTACTAAACAGGTAACGTTTAATCCCATGCTGTCTACTGAACGGTTAATGTATGATTCCATGCCATCTAATGAAAATGTTGGATACAATCCTAAACCGTTGACGGAAAGTGTAAAACTGGAAGGGAACTTAAAATGTCTATTCACAAATGCTAGAAGTCTTGCAACCAAAATGGGGGAACTTGAGGTGCTTGTTGTAGAGGAGATGATTGATGTGGTAGGTATTGCTGAAACATGGCTGGACACCACGCATGATTGGGCAGTCAACATTCAAGGTTTTAATCTATTTAGGAAAGACAAGCGAACAGGAGGGGAGGAGTAGGTGTCCTGTATGTAAGGAATAATATGAAGGCAAATGTGAAAGAGGTAATACAGGGCGGAGTAGCTAATGATGTGGAAACATTGTGGGTGGAAATACAAGGGGGCCTAAAGAAATTCCTGAGACCAGTAAATTTCTCCCAATGTCTCCAATCGTACACAAAATAAATTCCAAAAGAAAAAACCAACCTCAATTTGTGTATTTAAGACTTAACCTTTAATAGATTCTTTAAAAGAAGGGAATAAAGGAAATAACTCGTGTATAGTAACCAAATTCCACCACCCAAAAATCGTTAAGATATAGGGTTAGGGAAGGTAAAGGGACAAGACCTAGGGAAGGTCAAAAAACCCCTAAATACCCTATTTTGCCTAAAAATTACCCTATTAACCTATACAGGGATATCGTCCCGAAAGGGACATTCCTTCCGGAAACCTCACCCTAAGGCACACTAACCCTAATTAGACAATGACTCTGTTTAGAGAAATCTTTGGGGTATAAATAAATTGTTTTAAATCCCAATCTACAACGTCTATTAGTAGTCAAAGCCTTTTAAAATAAAAACTTTTACCCCACACTTAAGTAGGGAAAATACAATGTCCTATCCTGTTTTGTCCTATCCCGACATGTTTCATGCCCCCAAACAAATTTTCCCAGGGATTAATTGAGAATAAATGACAACAGGGTAAAAAGCCAAAATGTGTTAAAGGCGTAAACCCCGACTAAAGGGAAACCAATTAGACCTAGGAAAGAAAAAAATCTATAACATCAATCGTGGTATCTAACCCCCGGAAAATATTTTAATCAGTACACGCCACATAGAACGAAGCTCCAATACAAGAAGTACAAGAAATTGAAAACATCTCTAGATGAAGACATGTACATAGAAAAGCAGCCCTGTGTTTCTCAGGTAAAGATAGAAGTAAGATAACTCCATAAATAACCTTGATAAGTAATACACAGAAACCACAGATTTTGGTCACAGTGGCTGCGGTTTGTATAAGGGCCATTGATAGCAAGAGTAGTTATGGCAGCGTTACCCCAAAAAAAAAAGCACATTAGTCGCATAGATCGTTATCGCATCACCATAAATCAAAGATTGCTCTCTTTACCGTGTCCTGGCGATTACCGGGGGGACGCTTTAGGTCAGGCATTACTTACAAAGCCCCATCCCTATTAGGGAGTCCGCTCCAAGCTGTGAACGCCGGCAATGCATCCTCGTGTATCGGAAAACCCTTAAGCCACGCGGGGCCCTTCCGGTCCGGACGTCACAGAAAATTACATCGGAGCGAGAACTCCCGTTGCCATGACCGTCCGCCAAGACAATGACGCCGCTCACGGCAACCTAGGCGGGCTCGTTCCGCTGCCCCGATCAGTAAACAATTGTGATTAAGGGGAAAGCAGGTTTTATAATGCAGTTATGACATATTAGAGAGGTAATCCAAAGTTAACATCTCAATAGGAACATAAGACAAATAGAGGTAGATATAAGAGAAGTAAAATTAACTCCCTAATAAGGAATAAAATTCCTTTAGTAAAGCACCCTAAAGTCTAACCTTTCATTAAGGCCCTGCGGGGAAGGTGGTCTTAAGCTTGAAAAACCATTCCGTTTTCTTTTTGCAAAAGGGATTTATCCCAATGCCCTCCGGGACTTGCGTTTCACCATACAATCCCCATAATTTTCACATTTTGATGTCACCATCATGGAAATTGCAGATGTGCTTCGCCAATGGGGTATCTCTGCCATTCTTGATATCATTGATATGCTCACCAATCCTGCGGCGGATTTAAACGGATAGTCTTTTCCGATGTATTCCTGACCGCAGATGCATGTACCCTTATAGATGACTCCTTTTCTCCTACAGTTGATAAAGTGGAGATTTTAAAATCCCTATTTCGGGACATTACTATGGAAAAGATTTACCTGTCGGATAGAGTTGCAGGCTACGCAGCCATTTCATTTTATAGCACCCCACCAATGTTGATTTTAGCCATGTTCTTTGGTTAATCGGTGCTGTCAAAGTGGCAAATGCACCAGCCTGTCCTGTAGACTCCTCCCCCTCTCATATGGGTTATGTGGGGATATTCTCCCACTACCTTTTTCAGATCTTCATAAATTTTTAAGATTTCCCAATTTTTGGTGATGATTGTCTTATCTCAGAAGCAGCTCCGTCAAAGTTAGCAATAAGTCAAATACCTGTTTCCTCCTTTTGGCTACGTTTGATCTTATTCTTATCTGGATTTAAGAGGGAGGTGCGTGAGCTACCAAAGTTTGGGGTATATGCCTCCCTAAAAGACTCTGTCTGGGTAGCCTCGATTCCTAAACCGTTCCCCAAATCACATGCCTTTTTTCTTGAACTCTGCGACAGTGGAACAGTTACGTCGCAGTCTCAAGGTACTGACCTTTTGATACCCCTTTTTAATGGGATCGGGTGGCAGCTATCCCATCTTAAAAGGAATTAAAGGGGCCGTTGCTTTACGGAAAATGGTAGTCTCCAATTCGCCATTCTCCTTCTTCCTAATTAGGACATCCAAAAAGGAAAGAATCGAGCCATTGATCTCACAGGTGAATTTTAAATTCAGATCATTATTGCAATTCAGAAATTCAACGAAGTTCTTAAAATGTTCCACAGGGCCATCCCACAAAACCAGAACATCATCCTTATAGCATATCCATAACAGGATCTCTTCTGTACCAAATGTGTTCTTTTCACCAAAAACATACTGGTCCTCCCACCAGCCCAGGAGCAGATTTTTCATAGGCAAGCGCACAGGGACTGCCCATGCCTGTCCCCTGAGCTGGGGGTAGAACTTTCCTATCAAAGAGGAAGAAGTTTCCCATGAGGACATACTGTAGGAGCCGAAGGACAAAAGCATTGTGTTCCGCATATTGACAGCCCCTGATATTTAAGAAAGAGCGAGTGGCCTCAAGGCCACATACATGCGGTATTGAGGAGTACAATGCCTCCACATCAATACTTGCCAACAGGCAAGTATTAGGTACCGAAATACCCTCCAGCTTTCTCATTTTAAGATCCATAAGTCCCTAGTGTATGAGGGAGGGCGTGACAAAAAGCATAAGGGTTTTATCTAAATACTGGCCAGCGTTCTGACAAGGCTCCCCACTCCAACACTATAGGTCTTCCTCTTAGGGAGCGTCTGTTTTGCACTTTTGGGGGGGCAGTAAAAGGTCGCCAAACAGGAAATTTTAGGGAAGTATGTAATCAAACTCATCCTGATTAATCAACCAAGCCTGTTTTGCATCCAAAAGGATGCTCCCCAAGTTCTTCAATGTATCTGGGGTTGGATTGCTCTCCAAGACCTCATAACTTCTCTGTCCTTAAGGAATTCAAACACATATTAACAAAATCGTTCGTGTTTAAAATTACCACATTTTTCCCCCCCTTATCAGAGGTTTTTATTGTTATAGACCTGTCGTTGCTAGATTTTGTATACTTTCATATTCTTTTTACTTGCAATTCCAGGTTATTTTAGGTTTTTGCAATCTTTCTAGTTCTGAGATGGTCAGATCCACAAACAGATCTATATGTGAGAATTTCCCCCCTTGGTGGTATTCGTACAAATTTTTTCTTAAAATAGTAAATTGCCCCTTCCCCATCTGGTTGGGAGAAATTTCAGATATACTGTCCATAACCTCAAACCTCTTCCAGCATCCCCTGGGGGGATCCCTAGTTCAAACACATCTGCGTTTGTCTTGGGGGCAAAAGAATTTAAACCAATGAAGCTTACTGCAAAAATTTGTAGTCCTTAACCCATTTGAAAAAGATTGGGCTGTTTTAAAAGGCACAAAGGGGAGGCCTCTACTCAATAACGAGGTTTCCTGTTCACTTAGTATTCTTTCTGAAAGTTAAATAACCTCATTTTTATTAATCTGGTGGGTTTCACCCTCTTGGATCCGATATACGCCCCCCGGAGGTTCAAATGGGAGTGGGCCCCTGCACATTTTTATTTGCGGTTTCGCAGGGTGTACGTTACCCCTAAAAAACCTTGCTCGTTATTTCGGCCCCTCGAATAACTAATTTCTTTCCCTTTTCCCTTTCCTCGTGGGGCTTCCTCTACCTCGACTATGGTACACCCCCTCTCTCAATATCCATGTTTCTGTTTTCGGTCGAAGATAAAGCGGTATCGGGGGTCGGTCTCCCCCCGGTATTACCCCCGAAACAGATAGGCTTATTGTCTCTAAAATCGTATATGTCCCGGTAAACTGCTAAAGCTTCCTCTCCTTAAGATGGTATTGGAAGCGTTCAATCGTATTGCTAGTTGTTTTCTCCTTAATTGCAAAGTCACTTTCCTGTGGGGAAAGTTTTGGTACCTCAATTTTGTTCTTTTAACTTATTATTAAGCACCTCTAAATTAATCCCTTTTCCCCATCTAACAACAACTGCATAAACGAATTGAGCTAGCGGTCCGCTTCTTCTTTTCCCAATTACTCAAAAAGGCTGGGGAAACCCAACGGTAGAGCCAGGGGTGAGGGAAATCCTTAAACCTCTAGGTACTATACCCTTGTCAATATATGATTCCAAGTTTTTCACCTCCCACCAGGAGGCAAGCTGTTCTTTATAGATCGCCGTTAAGTCACGGAATGCTGCCTTGAAAGATAGAGTATATCTTTTTTGGACAAAATTCTGTTCCGAAAAAACCTCTTAAATCCAGATAAGAATAAGATCAACAGTAGCCAAAAGGAGGAACAGGTATTCAGACTTATTGCTAACTTTGACGGAGCTGCTTCTGAGAAAGACAAATTATCACCAAAAATTGGGAAATCTTAAAAATTGATGAAGATCTGAAAAAGGTAGTGGCAGAATATCCCCACATAACCTATAGGAGAGGCAGGAGTCTACGGGACAAGCTGGTGCATAGCCACTTTGACAGCACCGTTAACCAAAGAACATGGCTAAATCAACCATTGGTGGGGTGCTATAAATGCAGTGGTTGCGTAGCCTGAACTCAAATCCAGACAGGAAAATCTTTCCATAGTAATGTCCTGAATAGGTATTTTGAAATCTCCCACTTTATCAACTGTAGGAGCAAAGGAGTCATCTATAAGGGTACATGCACCTGCGGTCAGGAATACATCGGAAAGACTATCCGTGAATTCCGTCGCAGGACTGGTGAGCATATCAATGATATCAAGAATGGCAGGGGATCCCCCATTGGCAAAGCACATCTCAATGCCCATGATGGTGACATCAAAGATGTGAAATTCATGGGGATTGATATGGTGAAACCGCCGAGTCGTGGAGGCAACTGGGATAAATCCCTTTTGCAAAAAGAAACGGAATGGATCTTCAGGCTTAAGACCACTTACCCGCAGGGCCTTAATGAAAGGTTATATTTTAGCTGCTTTATCTAAAAGGAATTTTATTTCTACTAGGGAGTTAATTCTATCTCTCTCTCTTAAAACATACCTCTATTTGTCTTATTGTCCTATTGAGATGCTAACTTTGGTTTACCTCTCAAAATATGTCATAACTGCCATTATAAAACCTGTTTTCTCTTAATCACAATTGTTTACCTGATCGGCAGCGGAACGAGCCGCCTAGGTTGCCAGTTAGCGGCGTCATTGTCTTGGCGACGGTCCCCTGGCAACGGAGTTCTCCGCTCCGATGTCCCTTTCCTGTGACGTCGGGACCGGAGGCCCCCGCGTGGCTTAAGTTTGCCGATACACGAAATGCATTGCCGGCGTTCACAGCTCTGGAGCGGACTCCCTAATAGGGATGGGGCTTTGTAAGTAACGCCTGACCTAAGGCACCCCCCTCCCCCCTGGTAATCGCCAGGACACGGTAAAGAGAGCAATCTTTGATTTATGGTGATGCGATAACGATCTATGCGACTAATGTGCTTTTTGTTGGATAAACCTGCCATAACTACTCTTGCTATCAATGCCCTTATACAAACCGCAGCCACTGTGACCAAATTCCCGTGGTTTCTGTGTAATTTCTTATCAAGGTTATTTATGGATTATCTTACTTCTACCCATACCTGGAAAAACACAGGGCTGCTTTTTTATGTGTTTTGTCTTCATCTAGAGATATTTTCAATTTCTTGTTACTTGTTGTAAATTTGGGGCTTCGTTCTATTGGCGTGTACTGATTAAAATATACCGGGGGTTAGATACCACCGATTGATGTATAGATTTTTTTCTTTCCTAGGTACTAATTGGTCCTTTAGTCCTTTTACGCCTTTAACACATCTTGGCTTTTACCCTGTTGTCATTTATTCCCAATTAATCCCCTGAAGATTTGTTTGGGACAATGAAACATGTCGGGATAGGACATACAGGATAGGACATTGTATTTTCCCTACTTAAGTGTGGGGTTAGAGTACTATTTGTACAGGCTTTGACTACTAATAGACAGTTGTAGATTGGGATAAGACAATGTATTTATACCCAATGAATCTCTAAACCGAGTCATTGTCTAATTAGGGTTTGTGTGCCTTAGGGTGAGGTTCCGGAAAGGAACGTCCCTTTCGGGACGATATCCCTGTATAGGTTAATAGGGTAATTTTTAGGACAAGTAGGGATATTTAGGCTTTTTTGACCTTCCCCTAGGTCTTGTCCCTTTACCTTCCCCAACCCTATAATCTAACGATTTTGGTGGTGGAATTTGGTTACTATACACGAGTTATTTCCTTTATTCCCTTCTTTTAAAGAATCTATTAAAGGTTAAGTCTTAAATACACAAATTGAGGTTGAAATACAAGGGGGGAATAATACAGAAAATATTATTTTTGGTGTAATCTATAGACCCTCGAACATCATTGAGGAGATAGAAGAACAGATGCATAATCAAATGGTGCGAGCAGCAAAGACAGGTACAGTGATAATAATGGGTGACTTTAATTTCCCAGGCATTGACTGGAGTCACGGTTCTGCGTCAACTGAAAAGGGAAGGAAGTTCCTCAATCTGTTAGAGGATAATTTTATGGGGCAGTTTGTGGAGGAACCCACTAGAAGTGATGCTCTGTTGGATCTGGTCATTTCTAACAAAGCAGAACTAGTCGGAGCGGTCACGGTTTCTGAAAATCTTGGTAACAGTGACCATAATATAATTCACTTTAGTGTAAACTGGAAAAAAGAAAAACAGAGCGGGAAGGCAAAAACATTTAATTTTAAAAGGGCCAAATTTTCCTTATTGAGGGATGCAATACAGGACCTAGACTGGGAGCAGCTATTAGCAAATGGTGATATAGAAGCCAAGTGGGGGAGCTTTAAATATACTTTGGGAAAATTTATTGCAAAATATATTCCTATGGGTAACAAGTATAGGCGACTAAAACTAAAACCAACATGGCTCCTACCTTCTGTTAAGAGGGCAATAAACAATAAAAAAAGGGCATTTAAAAAATATAAGTCAGAGGGGTCAGCATCAGCCTTTGAAAATTATAGAGAGCTTAATAAAATCTGTAAAAAAGTGATAACAGCAGCTAAAATTCAATATGAAAGGCAGGTGGCCAAGGACAGCAAGACTAACCCCATGGAAATTCTGTTAAGCCATATAAATTCCCAAAAGCCAAAGTCAGAGCAAGTTGGCCCTTAAAACCTTGTGTTTTTCGGGGGCTGGTCTATGTGTGAACAAGAGAAGGTAGAGGAATAAATTGGTTCTTCAGATCCAGTATTTTACTGTCAAAGTAATAGGAGTTGATGGGGTTGGGCCAAGTGCAGATGTAGGTGGGGCAGTAATGTTATTACATTTCTGCTATAATTAATTCACTCAGTGTTGAAAAAGTCAAACGCAAGTTACAATAAACTAAATGTGAACAAGGATCTCCAGGCCCTGATGGCATTCACCAAGAGTTCTTAAAGAGCTCAGCTCGGTTATCTCTGTGCCATGTACATGATACTTTAGGTAGATTTCCATGGTGATGGTATAAGTACCAGTGAGACGGCGCAAGGCAAGTTGTAGTTCCCATCTTCAAAAAGTTCCAAGTCTTGCCCGGTAATTATAGACCAGTAAAAGTTTAATTCTGGTTGTGGGAAATGTTTTGAAAGGGCTCATAAGGGACTATATACAGGAGAATGTTGACAAACACATTATTATTAGTGATTGCCAGCATGGTAGATTTACTAAGGACAGAAGCTGTCGACCAATCTGATTTCTTCTTATGAAGGGTGAGTAGATGTATGGATAGCGGGGCAGCTGGGATATTGTGGTTTTTTTGACTTTGCATAGGCAACTTTGGACCTCTTACACTCATAAGCGTCTTTGTTGGGTAATCTAGAATTCCATTGGGTTAGAGGATAACAGTGTGTTAATTGGATCAAAAACTCTGGCTGCTAGTTCGTACCCAGAGAGTGGTGGTATAATGACTCTACTCTTCAGATTGGTCCCCTTTCGTGAGTGGTGTGCGCAGGGGCTCAGTATTGAGCCTCTCTTTTTTAATGTATTTATTAATGATATAGTAGAAGGGTTCGATAAGAACCGTCTCGATTTTTGCAGATGCACACCAAGCTATGCTGGGTAGTTTAATCTATGGGAAGATTTGCTCATAATTGCAAGACAGACCTGGACACACTGAGTGCTTGGACATCCATGGCAAATGGGGTTCAATGTGGATAAATGAAGGCTTCTGCATCTGGGGAGAAATAATCTACAGCATTCCTATGTCCTAGGGGGAGAAATACTTGGAGAGTCGCTTGCTGAGAAAGATCTGGGCGTTCTTGTTGATCATAGATACAGAATAGCATGCAACTGTCTATCAGCTGCCTCTAGAGCAAGTAAGCAATAGTGGTTGTGTATTTAAAGAGGCATGGACTCGCGGAGGGACAAAGGATGTAATTCTACCGCTGTACAAAGCATTGGGTGAGTCCTCACTTAGTAGATGCTGGTTCAGTTCTGGGCCCCAGTTTATAGAAGAGATGTAATGGAGCTAGAGAGAGTACAAAGACGAGCAACCAAACTTTTAAGGAGAATGGGACCATCTTAGTTATGAGGATGGGTTAGTAGAATTGAACTATTTAGTCTTGAGAAAAGACGGCTTTGGGGGGAACATGATTAATTTATTTAAATATATAATATGGTCCATTCAATAAGTATGGGGAGAAATTATTTATAGTGAAAGCCCCCTCATAAAAGACAAGAGGACATTCCACTCCTCGACTAGAGATTAAAAGGATTTCAATATTCCAGCGGAGAAGAGCGTTCTTCACTGTAAGAACTGTGAAATCTGTGGAATAGCTACCCTGATTTAGCCTGGTCACGGCGGGACAGGAAAACTGTAGAGAGTTTCAAGAAAGGCTTAGATAACCTACCTGGTATACTAAAGAAGTTTTTACTGCGGTTCGTAGCCATGTAAAAAATTCTGGGATCCTGGCTTGTTGAGGACTCTGGGGTCAGAGATTTCGTCTACACTGGAGCAGATTGGTTCATGCCTTGTGGGTCTCAAGTATACTTAACCAGTGGTGAGGCTGACATAATGTCCTGTCTCTCATCCCTTCACCCATTTCCACAATTGGTTGAACTTGAAGGACACGTGTCTTTTTTCAAACCGTACGAACTATGTAAACCTATAGCATACATCCAACAATTCAGTGGCACACTAAAGGACTAAATAAAAACCTCAAGGTATATGAAAACCTGGACTCTTAGTTTACTGTATTTGTTCAAGATGTATTAACTCACTCCAAAACGTCACAATCGGGATTCCCCAGTGCAGGTGAGTCCCTACACTAAATATGGCTTCCTCACTTAGGGTCTTTCAGACTGACAATTTCAGGGAATGTAGGAACCACCAACTGGGTCACCTGCATGGTTTTAAGAAGAGGCGCTGTGTGCAGACAAGCCAATGAGTTTACCAATCTCAAAGATGAACTACATAAACATACAGAAGTGTGCAAATCTAAAATATTTCTGAAACGTAAGCTTAGGTTGCAAACTTAAAAAAGCATTAGCATTCATCCAAAAACTCAGTGGCACAATAATGACTAAATAAAAAGCAAGGTTTATTGAATAAACATGGGATCTTTGTTTACAGTATGTGATCAAAAGTTGTATTAAGCTCACCTCCCAAAAAGTAAAGGGTTACAAGAGCAGAGTGAGTCCATACACTAAATATGCTTCATCAATAGGCCGTCCAATCCAGAAGGAATATTCAGGGAATGGTAACGGAGGAACCAAACAAACTGGGTCATCCTGCACTGGTTAAAGAGAGGCTGCTGTGTGCAGCAGCCAATGAGATTACCAATTCTCAAAATTGAACGACAATACATTCTGAAGCTGTTGCAAATCTAAAATATATTTGAATGGTTAACGTATGACATAGGTGCACACTAATTAAGCAATGCATACATCCACAATAGTTCTAGTGGCACACTAAAGACTAAATAAAACCTCAAGGTATATGAAAAACCTGGGGGACTCTTAGTTTACAGTATGTGATTCAAAGATTGTATTAAGGCTCACCTCCCCATACGTCAAGGGGATCCACAGAGCAGGTGAGTACCTACACTAAATATGCTTCCTCACTAGGCAGTCACCAGACTGCAATTTCAGGGTATGTAGGAACCACACTGGTCATCCTGCACTGGTTTAAAGAGAGGCAGCTTGTGGTGCAGGCAAGCCAATGAGATACCAATCTCAAATGAACTACAAAACATACAGCAGCTGTGCACATCTTAAAATTTATTCTGTAAAACGTAAGCATAGGTGCACATCTTAAAAAAGCAATAGAATACATCCAAACAAAACATCTTTGGCACACTAAAGACTAAATAAAACTCAAGGTCTATGAAAAACCTGGGACTCTTAGTTTTAAAGTATTTGATAAAAGATTGGTATTAAGCTCACCTCCAAAACGTTCTAAAAGGGGGGGATCCCAGAGCAGGTGAGTACCTACACTTAAATTGCTCTCACTAGGCGTCAATCCAGATGCAATTTCAGGGAATGTTTGGATCCACCAACTGGGTCATCATTGCTACTGGTTAAAAGAGAGGCAGCTGGTGGCCTGTGTTGCAGCAAGCCAATGAGATTTCAATCTCAAATGAAAACTTACAAACTTACAGAAGCTGTGCACTAATCTAAATTATATCTGAAAAAGTATGCATAGGTGCACACTAAAAAAAAGCAATAGCTTACATCCAAAAAACATCAGTGGCACACTAAAGACTAAATTTAAAAACATAAAGGTTATAATGAAAACCTGGGACTCTTAGTTTACAGTTTTGATCAAAGATTGTATTAAGCTTCACCTCCCAAACGTCAAGGGGAACCCAGAGCAGGTGAGTCCCTACACTAAATATGCTTCCTCCACTAGGCGCAATCAGACTGCAATTTCAGGGAATGGTAGGATCACCAACTGGGGCATCCTCACTGGTTATTGAGAGGCAGCTTCGTGTGCAGCAAAGCCAATGAGATTACCAATCTCAAATGAACTACAAAACCATACAGAGACTGTGCCAATATAAAATATTTCTGAAAGACGTTTTAATAATAAGCATAGGTGCACACTAAAAAAGCTAATAGCATACATCCAACAAACATCAGTGGCACTCTAAAGATAAATAAAACTCAGGTATATGAAAATACCTGGGACTATTAGTTTACCGTATTTGATCAAAGATTGTATTAAGCTCACCTCCCAAAAACGTCAAGGGGATCCCAGAAGCAGTGAGTCCCTTCAATAAATATGCTTCCTCACTAGGAGTCAATCCAGACGCAATTTCAGGGAATGGTAGGATACCATCCAACTGGGTCATCCTGCTCTGGTTTAAGAGAGGCCGCTGTGTGCAGCAGGCCTAATGAGGATTACCAATCTCTAATCGAACTACAAAACTACAGAAGCTGTGCACATCATAAAATATATTCTGATAAAATCGTTAAGCATAAGGTGCACACTAAAAAGCAAATGCATACATCCAACAAACATCAGTGGCACTCTAAGACTAAATAAAACCTCAAGGATATGAAAAACCTGGGACTCTTAGTTTACAGTTATTTGATCAAAATTGTTTAAGCTCACCTCCCAAAACGTCAAGGGGATCCAGAGCAGGTGAGTCCATACCTAAATATGCTTTCACTAGGCGTCAATCCAGACTGAATTTCTGGGAATGGTCTAGGAACCACCAACTGGGTCACTCCTGCACTGGTTAAGAGAGGAAGCTGTGTGCAGGCAAGCCATGAGATTACCAATCCAAATGAAACTACAAAAACTTTACAGATGCTGTTGCACTTCTAAATATATATTCATGAAAAAAAAAGTAAGCATAGTGAGCACACTAAAAATGCAATAGCATACACCAACAACATCAGTGGGCACACTAAAGACTTAATATAAAAACCTCAAGGTATATGAAAAAACCTGGGGATCTTTGTTTTTTACAGTATTTGATTCAATGGATTGTATTAAGCTCACCTCCCAAAACGCTCATGGGCGATCCCAGAGCAGGTGAGTCCCTACAATAATATGCTTCCTCCACTAGGGTTCAATCCAGACTGCAAATTTCAGGGAATGGTAGGAACCACCAACTGGGTAATCCTGCACTGGTTAAAGAGAGGGCAAGCTGTGTTGCAGACAAGCCCAATGAGATTACCAATCTCTCTGAACTACAAAACATACAGATGCTGTGCACATCTTAAGATATATTATGAAAAAACGTAAGCATAGCGTGCACCTAAAAAAGCAATAGCATACATATCCAACAAACATCAGTGGCACACTAAAGACTAAATATAACCTCATGGTAATTTGAAAAACATGGGATGACTTTTGTTTACAGTATTTGATCAAAGATTGTATTAAGCTCTCTCCCAAAACGTCATGGGGGATCCCAGAGAGGTGAGTCCCTACACTAAATATGCTTTCTCACTAGGCGTCAATCCAGACTGCAATTTCAGGGAAGGTAGGAACCACCTAACTGGGTATCCTGCACTGGTTAAAGAGAGGCAGCTGTGTGCGCAAGCCAATGAGATTACAATCTCAAATGAACTACTAAACATACAGAAGCTCGTGCTCATCTAAAATTAATCTCTGAAAACGTAAGCTTAGCGTGGCACACTAAAAAGCAATAGCATAAATCCAACAAAACATTCGTGGACACTAAAGGACTAAATAAATCTCAAGGTATACTGAAAAACCTGGGACTCATAGTTTACTGTATTTGATTCAACTGATTGTATTTTGCTCACCTCCCAAAAGTCAAAGGGGATCCCAGAGCAGGTGAGTCCCTTCACTAAATATGCTTTCCCCTCACTAGGCGTCAATCCAGACTGCATTCAGGGAATGTAGGAACCACCAAACTGGGTTCATCCTGCACTGGTTAAAGAGAGGCAGCTGTGGCTGCAGCCAATGAGATTACCAATCTCAATTGGAACTACAAAACATTACAGACAGCTCGTTGCACATCTAAAATTATATTCTGAAAAAACGTTAGCATAGGTGCACACTAAAAAAAGATATAGGCATAAATCAACAAACAATCGTGGCACACTAAAGACTAAATTAAAACATCAAGGTATATGAAAAACATGGGACTCTTAGTTTACAGTATTTGGATCAAAGATTGTATTAAGCTCACCTCCCAAAACGTTCAAGGGACTCACCAGAGAGGTGGGTCCCTACACTAAATTGCTTCCTCACTAGGCGTCAATCCAGACTGCAATATTTCAGGGATAATGGTAGGAACCCACCAACTGGGTCATCCTGCATGGTTTAATTGGAGGCAGCTATGTAATATGTGTACACACCACGGGGATAATCCATTTTTTGAAGACATCTTTGATGGACAAAATGCGGTTTGGGGTCGAAGGCATTTCCAAGAGAAATCAAGAGGCCTAAGAGGATGATTTGTCTGCTTTGACGACCAGTTACTGAATGCCATCAGAGGAGGAGAGGAAGGCGTTCGGGGCGGTCAAATTGGCAAAAATCCCTGGGCGGTCGGCAACGCCTTGCAGTGCCTCTTGCTTGTAGCACGCAGCTCCTGGATGCAGAATGTCCAGGACGACAATGTAATCCTGTGTTGTTGATGATGATGAAAGTCTTTGGGATCCTATGTGGGTCTTTTCAGCAGAATTTTGCGTTCGCGAGCCGCTTCATATGGAGAGGAGGGAGACGATGGGGTAGTGTCAGTTACGGGTCCCGCCTCAAAAAAAGGAGGAGGGCGGACGCAGAAGTTCCGTAGATGATTCCGCCAGCACCAATCTGCGGGAAACACGATCCTCGCTTATCGCCGTCGATAGGTCCTGGACCTCTCAAGCCTGGGGCCTTTTTCGAGCAAAGCTCTGATTCACCCAGCGATGTCATATGCCGACTTTGCGTAAACGCAATAAGATAGAGGCAAGAATCTTTTACGTGTTTAACCACCACCAACTTGTCTAGGTTACGATGCAGCGAATGATGTGTTGAAATGGAGGGTACATCTGGCCAAAAAAAGGCCACACCGATGCGGGCTTCAAACCACTGTCACACCCTCTGTCTCCGCCTCATCCTCCGCCAACCCACCAAGCGTTCCTCAGACTGCCATTGCTCTCAGAGTCATAATCAGGGTTTCAGCCTCGCTTCATCGCCACCGTCGCCCGAAGTACCACCAGACACCAAGAGACCCATCTTACCCATTCCTCTTCTACAGTTTGACGACCTGCACGCCCATTACAGCGGCCCAGTCTAGCAGCCAGCCTTCTGTCTGCCAAGTTTGGGAGGCAGAAGAAAATTTTAACCAAACATCCCAAAGCAAAAGGCTGAATGTCGGCATTGCCAGGCTTTTGGCCTTGGAAATGTGTCGCTGTCTTGGGTGGTCTCAGATGGTTCCCGCTGGAGCAGGCATTTTTGGCCAGAAAGCCGTTCCCTGACCTGGCCAGCCACGTGAAATCTAAAATTTCAAGCGGTTGTCTGGCATCTGGTGTCCGGCAAAGTCCATCTGACCACCGATACACATGGACTAGTAAGCACGGCCAAGGCCGCTTTAATCTCTGTGAACAGCTCACTGGGGGAGCTGGGTGGATTGTCTCTGTTGGTGTCGGTGCTCTCGGGCTTGTGCGCACGCTCGTTCTCAACCGCAGGGATGGTGCAGGGGTCTTTCCTCAAAGGGTCCTTCTGGTGGCATTCAACGTGCCATGGTAACAGGCGTTTTTAAAAATTAATATGTCTTGGAGAACGTCAACACACAGGTCAGGATGCTGTGGTCGGCTTCTCCGCACAAGACCGCACGCTGGCTGGGCGGTGGACAAGAACCTATGTGGCCTGGATAAGGTGGTGTTTGCGATAAGGGCGAAATCTGCTCGGCTGCATTAAGATACGGTAGGCTGGTGACCACCATCCCTTGCCTGGCACACGTTCATGAACCTTGTCGTCCATGAGGAAGGCTCGAGGTCTAGCTCGCAATTCGCCGTTCGCAACCCTGCTTCGCCCCGCCTGGTTGTGTTGCAGCGTCAGCTCGGGTCTCCAGTTCAACCGTTCTCTCTATTGTTGACGTGGCAACACGGCATTGAATTACACATCCACATGCTCCGAATCGATTATGGCAGCAGGCAATGCAAGTAACGCCAGTACGAACAGTAGTGACACATGGCCTTGACAAGCTTGCCAGCGGTGGGACCTCGGGGTGTTGAGAGTGGAGGCAGGTGGAAAGAGCTTGCACCATCTTGCCAGTTTTGAAGAAGCCACCAAATTGGTCAGTGCGGCCAACAATTGCCCTTGTCAGCATTTGGTGTTCTTAGTTAGGGTAACGATCGTTGACCTCTGTAACTCAGGTCCATCCAGCGACGGAGGAGGTGCGGACACAGATGCGAGACACGGAGTACTTTCTCTCCGTTTGAATCAGAAGGCCCAACAGTTTCACAATTTTATTGGTCTTCATTAGGCAGTGGTTCAGGGTACCAGGGTAGTGCAAAGTCGGGCCTCAGCTCTCAGGATGCATCATCTCAGGCAAGTCAGGGCTGTGTTGAAGCTGTGCCGGAGGAAGAGGAGGAGGAGGAGGAGGGAGTTATTCCTGGACACACGTTAACGAAGTCCCTGACTTGGCCCCCCAAAGAGGGTGGCGCGGAAATTTGTGGTGGAGGAGGAAGATGAGGGAGATCAGTTTGCTGTACTCCTCGAACCAGATGGATTGGAAATCAAGGCTCAATCTCTCAACATTAGTGCTTGGATTGCTCCATTTCCTCCAATGATCATCGCTTTGAAGGCCATCAAAAATGACCAACAGTTAACTGGGTGGACCTCCATTACGAGATCCCGGTACAAAACAAAATCTCTGACACTTTCTTCTCCGACCAAATTGGAGTAACATGCAGGAAATCGGAGACCTTGCTGATTGATCAACTGGATCAAATTGTTGCGTCTGATTCTCGTTCTTACAAATGTCAACGGTGGAACATCGTCAGCAACGTGACAGCGTTGAGTGCCTAGTATAGACGTAGCAGCAGGAGCAGCAGCAGGCTAATGTGGCAGAAGCCTAGTGGGTGACCTCTGGCAATCTTTATTTACCACTCACAACGCTGTATTGCAGGACACACATAAAACACACAGAGACCTGACTATAAGATCATGGTGCATGACTTTTCTGCGTCTCCGACATCCGAATAGTATTGGAGGTGTTCCGGAACCCAATTGTCCTGTCTGGGTATCCAAAATGGATGTAAAGGACGAGCTCGCTCCCTCGCCATTAGAGGTGTTGTCCCCTGGGGGGGAGCCTGCAGCACAGCGTCATATATGAGCGGACCTTCAGCACAGTGGAGGAGTCAGTACAGACAAACGCATCCGGCTTTTCCAAGTTAATGTGGATCGTTTGATTGTCTTCAAGAATGAAATCAGGCATTAGGATCTCTGATGATGTTGTGGCCCCATATTGCCGAGGTCAACGTTTAGTTGCCGGTTACTTCAACATTTCTCTTCCTATAAGAAATGGTTCACTCTGGAAAACTTTTTTTTTTAAATTATCATTTATTACTGCTATTTTTATTCTCAGTTCCACATAAAGATCATTTTGCAGGTTTTTCGGTGAGGAGACTATAAAAGACACCCAAGGTTTAATGACAAAACCGTATTCATTTACCTCACTTTATCTTTTAGATATTTTTTGCATCGTCAATGGTTTTGGGGGTCATTGTTGCAGTGAGAACAGTATAATCTTGGTCCTTTGGAAACAGAAATGTGGTTCTAAGTCGGACTTTTCTCCTAACTTTTTTTATCAGTGGCTGAGATGTCATTTTTATTATTTTTTTTGGGTCATGATGGGCTTTGAAAATGCCATCTGAATACTCAGATCCTATTATTAAAAAAATGTGGTTTCTCCCAGTATTTGTTCTTCACAATTGTTCATGAGTGGTACTCAAAAGGGACTTGTTAGAATTTTGGGGGCATGTTGCTGTCATATGCAGCTATACTACAGGTCTTTTGTTAAAAAATGTGGTTTCTACAGAATTTTGTTCTTCACTCAATTGTCAAGAGTGGCTAAAGGGTGATGCGTCGCTATCAAAAAACAGGAATAGGTAGGGCTCTGTTAATAGACACATTTTGCATTATGACTTGTTTTTGCAAGTTCTTTAACATAGCTAGCAATCCCTGTAGTGAGACAACCATTTAATTCAATTAAAAAAAGAGAAACAAAAGACGTTGGTGGGTTCATCTATTTTAACAATGTGGTTTCTTAGAATAAACTACTAAAAATACTTGATGTACAAAATAAATGATACAAATATTCCTCGGAATTGTACAAGGGACGGATAAAGGAAGGGTACTAATCAGATGTAGGTTATTCAAGAGGACATGGTGTATGTGGAAGCACACATTCGTACCCCAAGAAACAGAGACCATTTCCTCCAGCACGTTGGAGTTTAAAATGAGAAAGAATGCCAAGGAAAAAGGGCACCTGGGTGTAACAGGAGCGTTAACCACCAGTTCTCCAAGTGAAGCTCAATTGGTGCCGACACTCTTTCGGAGGGGCATGCGCTCTAGTAGGGCAGAAATTTCTCAAGCGCTTACCCAGGTGTGACTGTGTTCTGAGGAAGGCTGGTGGTCTGAGCTCACACTTCCGCTTCCTCGCACTCTGCCTTCAGCACGCACTGTTTTTTCGAGATGCTATCATGAAAGGTACATTTTTGGCCAATGTTAATGGATGACGGACGCCTGCCTGGCTCTCACCAACAACCACGGTAACTCGGGCAAATGACTAGGGAACCTGGTGTAATAAATGACGGACGCCGAGCTTGCTCTCACCACACCCACTGTAGAGTCAGGGCACGTGCCAGCTGAACTGCGTGATCCACGTTTACAGCCTCACCTGCAGTTGATCAGTTATTTCCTGAATGCAGGATTTTCAGGACAGGCCTCGTTGGTACATTCTGGGGACATCTCGGTTCGTTTGCTTCACATTCTAATGTCACGGTGGAAACTTTGTCAACAGTAGTATGGCAAGTAGCTCTAAGCAAGCAGCAGGTAATGGGAAAGCGAGTTGTTTTTAATATAGTTTTTATTTCTTTTAAAGTAAATTTTCTGCTGTTGGTCACTATAAGGGCTCCTTGTGGGTTTGTTTGGGTCATGCTGCAGTCTCCTGGACATAGATAGTCAATGTCCAGTTTAACTGAAATGGGTGGGTGAAAAGACTCCTTTTCTGGCACCTTTTAATCTGTGGGTCATGCAAGGTTTGGGGCCATGCTGTGGCCCAGGACGTCGGATAAACTAGGTCCAGTGATGAAACTAAAATGGTGATTGAAAGTCTCCTTTTTCCTGAACTTTTTAATCTGTGGGGTTCAGACAGGTTTAATGGTCTTATGGGTCCCAGGACCAGGTTTGTCAATGTCCACAGTTCAACTAAAATGGTGGTATAAAAGGACCCTTTTTTGGCACTTTTTAAATCTGTGGGTCATGCAGGTTCGGTGGCTCATGCAAACAACGCAGGACCAGATCAGGTCCTGGTCATAGCTAATGTAAACATTTAGGAAACTAAGGGCATCTAAGCAACGCTGCAGCTCTCACTAGCTACACTTTTTTTAATCACAAATATTTAGAACGTGATTCAATCCCAGTTTGAGGATCCTACGTCAACATTAGATCGTAGGCAACAACCCTTATGTCTGGTGGTTGGAAGGGTAAATTAGGGTACTGGCTTATTAAAACCTTAGAGAGAGTGCGGGGGCACGCAATATTCGACTTGGTGTGCTGGACACAGACAAGAGACGAAGCAGAGCATGATCAGAGCGGAATCCAAGGCAGGAACACCGCCGCGAGCACTCCTGCATTGCTGAGCAGGAACCGCAGCATACATCGTGACAGTGTATGATAAAATCAATACAAAGTATTCAAATGTTGGCACCTCACTGTACGTGTTTCATTGTTGTTATGCCGCAACTTATAGGTCACAAATATATTGCCGCATTCTCACCTTCTGAAACATCACTTGATTTGCTGATTTGAACTTCCTTCTGATTTGTATCTGTTCTTCCTTCTTCCTTTTGTGATCTTATTACACTATCATTTGCTTTTCCCCTGAAACAGGGGCTTTTAAAAAAATTCTATTCTTTTTAAAAAAAAGGGGGGGGGGGGGGTTTTTGGGCAGTTTTCCCCTGTCAAGCTCGTACTGCCAAACCTGTCTCCACATTATAGGTCACATGTATGTATTTTGTTGCTCAGACGGCAATTTTATCATGCTCATTAGTAGTGCAGAATGCGCCTGGATCTATGGACCTGTACTACTGCGGGTCATAGATTTAGCACTTTCTAGCTCCAAAACAACCACTCAGGCTCAGGTAAACCACCTTTACCTTGGTCTTGGGTGCCCCTAAAAAGTTTTGCGCCCAAGGTTTTTTAAATCGGGCCAGTCATAAAAAGTAAAAGAATTTATACGGTTGTTTGTGCGACGCCTCCAGCACTCCCCCGATCTCAGGCGCATTACAAAGTTCCACAGGCGCCCAATAATGCGGCTAATTTTGGAGTGCGTCTGATTATAAATCTAGAAAACAGGGATTTTCACCAAAAGAGGAAATTTTTAAGTAGGTTCCCACCTTAAGAGGTCACCCTTGCTGATTAGCAGGGGGGTTAAGCAGTTTTATCAAAAAATTGAACTAAGAAAACTCAAAAATTGTTCATGTTTCTAATAAACAGAAATGCTTTTCCCCCCAAATTCCCCAATTGCCTTTTGATTGTTTTTTTGTGCTTGTAGTGGGGGCGCTGATATGGATTTTTTTTTTGTTTTTTTTTCCAGTTTTTTTTTGGGGTGAAAGAACGGCAGGGGCTACTTTCAGCACCACATACAAAATGCTCTAAATGTAATTTCCCCCGCTACCCGTTTCCCCTTTTTTCTTTAAACTTTTACCGACCCATGGAGTATGAGTACGTTTAGCGCCCCCTTTAAATGGCTTTGAAGGGTTATCGCAAAAAAAGGCTGTGGGGTCCTTAAAGGGAAAAAGAAAAAGGTTTCCACGCACCGTTCTTCACTCCCACTGATGGCTTTACATGGCAGCGGGGAAACCTTGTGAAAGGCTTCCCCTCGTGGGCCCTGTTTTGAATTTACCCACTTTTCCCCCGCCCCGGCAGGGGGGGGAAATCGCCATTTTTGGGACACCCAAGCCCTTGTCATTGGGAATGGGATTATGCTGTAATTTAAAAATCAACCCCCCTGTGGTTTAAAACGCCCCAGGGGAAAATCAATTCAAAAGTAAAAAAAAAAAGGTTTAAAAGGTAAAAAAAAAAAAGTATTAAAAAATTTTAAATGACCCCCTTTTTCGCCCCTTTTACAAATAAAAAATAAAATTATAAAAAATTACCCCATAACTGGTAAACGCTACGTTCCGAAAAAATCAGGGGTCTTTTTTTTAAAAAAAATTTTAAAATCATTTTATTTTCCCATTTTAACTGAACACCGTAAAGAAAAAAAATTCCAAACCCCCAAAATTGCGGAATTTTTTTTGTTTATTTCATGCCCCAATAAAATTGGGAATAAAAAATGATAAAAAAAAGTTACACAAATTAATTAGGGTGTTTCAATCCATAATTTTTTTGGAAAAAAAAAAGCATAGGGCACCCTGGGGAAGGGGAAAACCCTACATCTTTAAAACCCAAAATCAGTGGGGACCTACAAAACCAAAAACCAAAAACTTCAAGGTATAAATTTGGGAATTTTTTTAAAATTCATTATGCTTTGGGAAAAAAATGAAAAACCTGGAAATTTTTATTTGTTTACGTTTTTACTTAGTTTTTTGTGTTTGCCACTGATAATTTTTTATTGTGTATGCAATTTGCCTTTTCCAGGGGTTTCACCTTTTGCTTAAAGTTTTTCAAAAATTTTGGATGTGGCCCCCGGGGCCCAATTAAAATTTTTGGTTTGTTTAAATTTTAGGGATGGCAACCCCATTTTGGGTTGCTGCACTCCCCCTTTCCTCTTTTTTAAAACCCGGGGCAGGATAATTCAGGGAGCCATTTTCCCATCAATTTTCCCGAGGAAAAGGGTTTTAGCTGAATGGACTCCTATGAGGGGAAAATGTTGTGTTTAAAGGGGCTCACCTGTGCTGGGGGGTTCCCTTTTACTAAATTTGGAGGTAAGCATAAACAATTCTTGATCAAAAACGGGAAAATAATGAAAACCCGGTTTTCCTTTTTCTCCTTTTGCAGTAATGCAAATTTTTAAAAAAAATTTCCTATTTTTACCTTATTTTTTTACTTAGGTTTTTTAGTGTGCCCCTGATATTTTTTAATTTGATAAAAAAAAGTTGCTTGCATTCCAAAACTGCTATCAATAAAAAGTGCATCAGCCTGCAAAAAATGGCCCCTCACTGACGTCTGTAGCTGTTAGTACAAAAAAGTTATTGGTCGCACAAAATGGCGTCGCGCCGCAAATTTAAAAATAGAAAATGTTTGGAATTTTTTTACGGTACCAGAACATAACGGAAACCCTACATGTTTGGTATTGTCGGATGTGTATTAACCTGTAGAATACAGAGAACACAACATATTTACTGAAGAATGAACTCCGTAAAAAAAAAAAACTCCTGCAAACATGATGCAAGTACGTTTTTTTCACATTTTGCCCCACTTAGATTTTTTTGCCTTTCCCCTGTAGATTCTACAGTAACATGAATAACACCATTAGAAAGTACACCTTGTCCTGCAAAATAAAAGCCATCATCAGTCTATGTAGTTGGAAAAATCAAAAAGTTATGGCTTTCAGAAGGCAAGGAGGAAAAAAATGTAGAGCCATATTATTATGACCGTCCGTCAGGAAGGGGTTAAGAACATAAATATCAATAGTCTATATACAATAAGCAGTACGATCAACACTTCTGTAGGTTCAATAGCAACATACAAGGTTACAGAATTTTTTGGGCAAAGCAAAGTGAAAGAAATCACAGAAAAAAACAAATCCCTAAGGGTTACTATAGAACAAAAGGCACTGCCTCAAAATATAACTTTTGCTTCAAATCTTTCTAAAAAGAGAACACGCACCAAAAAGACCACAACAATTCCCTTATGAGTGACTGAAATGCAAACCCCGTATGCTTTGTTTCAAAAGTTCACTTAGAGGAATCAACCAAAGGGAAAAAGGTTGTTAAGACATGGATGAATACATCGACTAATATGTAAAACGGATGTATGCTTATTTATCTCATTCATTTCTATAGGGCTGTTATATTCCCCAGCGCTGTACAGATATTATACATAGGAATAGCTCCATAGGAATGGATGACCCAATAGATACAAAGGAATGAGCCACAATAAACAAATAGGAATAAATTACCCAAAGATTTTTTTCTTTCACAAAATAGGGGAAACACTCAGACAAACATGGAAGAGTTCGGGGCTAGATTCTCAAATAGAAGTAGAGTGACTCTCCCAACTCCTTACCCTTTGGGTAAGTTATTCCTATATATGTTTGTTGTGGCTCATTCTTTTGAATCTATTGGGTGATTTACTCCTATATTTTTTCATAGGGGATTGCTTTTTTAGTTAAACTAAAGTAACCACCAAAACAACAACTACGGTAATCTCGTATGAAGCATTGCCATAGGGTGGGTTCTATAGAATTCCATATTACGGATGGGGGGAAAAAACAGGACTCTGGAATAATCTGGAATAGATCCTGTGTTTGCAGGGATGATCCATTCTCAAAGTATATCGCTTGGATGCACCATCACCTTATGACTGATAGGAATCTAACGAAGGGGATGCAGCATTGATTTAATGCATTCACTTTTCTACCTGTATAGCCGCACTTGGCTGTGCAGGGAATTACAGATGTCCCTACTTACCTTACTTGTGCTGTGCTGCAGTATTCCTGGTTGGAAACACCAATGTACAAGAAAAATGGGTGAAGCAACCACAAAACTGGATCAGCATTGTAGAACCTTCATTCCCGGGATTGGTGGTAGTTCCAGAGATTGGGCCCCCATTGATCATAAAGTAATGGCATATGTAGAGATATAAATCATCATTTTATAACACGGGAATAACACTTTCAGACTTTTTATGCTTCAAAAAGTCAATAGTTCCTGTTGATCTCAAGGTGTCTCTGGTGCAACATGGAGTTCAGTGGTTAGCACTGTTAGGCAGGGTTCACACGGCAATAATTGCGGGATGTATTTCGCCCGCAATTACGCCGTGTGCTCGGAAGCGGGGCGGAGGGACAGCAGCTCACTGGTCCCATAGACATTCATTACTAGCGGCGCGTATTTGTATTCGCCGCTAGTAATTGACATGTCATTTTTCTCCCCGCTCGGCGTATTGTCCGAGAGGAGACGTAATCCATAGTTCTCTATGAGAACTGTGGATTACCGTAATGACTGGGACATATTTCACCCCGTATTTAGCGCAGAATGGCGCAAACTATGTGGTGAAATACGTCCCATTTTAAGCCGTGTGAACATAGCCTTACTTGTAGCACTTTGGTCATGGTTCAAATCCCACCAAGGACAATATCTGCAAGGAGTTTGTATGGGTTTCCCACAGGTCCTCTGGTTTCCTCCACCCTTTAAATACATACAGATAGGTTAATCTGTGAACCCCAATAGAGACAGTAACTAATATGAATAATATCTGTAGAGCACTGTGGAATATAACAGCAATATATAAATGAATGAGATAAATAAGCATACATCCATTTACATACTAGTATTAGTCGCTTGCATCATCCATGTCATTAAGAACCTTATCCTTTAGTTGATTCCTTCAAGTGAACTTCTGAAACAAAGGGCCACATGTATGAACCTGTTTAGTTACTATGGGCAAAAGAGTGAGTTTTAGACCTAAACAGTTTCATACATGTGGCCTAAATTGTGTTTCTAGATCATTACTTTCTCCTCAAAAAGGAGGCCTCATGAACCTCTAAAACGCCAAGTGATCCTACACAGACGTTTTGTTAATAGGAAAAGAATCATGAATTTACAGTGTTTCCTTTGTCCACTTCATTGATGTGATGGTTTGTCCAACACTTTTCCATAGACAAAGTCTCTCTGTACCAAGATATACCATACATGCCAACTTTTGAAAGTAAAATAGCAGGAGATCTGAAGGCGGCGTGCATAGCACACCGCGCCGAAAATTTGCATAGCCACGCCCATCTTACATGTAAGCCACGCCCCCTTCGAAAAAAAGCCACACCCTACTCCACCTGTGTAATGGCTCTGGAAGAAAGCTAAATTAGGATTTTGGCGTCACCCAGCTTCCCTGGACTGTTGGATGGTCTATTCAGCATCCGAAAGAGCTGAGATAACGCCAAACTCCTGCCCCAATATGTAGTAATCCTCCGGTGGCCCTATTTTGAAATTTGAACCAGGTAGTAGCCACCTGTATCAGGTTAATGCCCCCTTTAAGCCAGGTATCTGTCCCCAATAGTCAGGTAGTGCCCCTTAAAGCCAGGTAGTGCCTCCATTAGCCAGGTATTGCCCCCAATAAACGGAGGTAGTGTCCCCAAATAGGCCACTTAGATGCTCCTTATTAGCCAGGTTTATTGTTCCCCCAATAGCTAGGACAGAATGCCCTTATAATCCATGTAGATGTCCCCCATTGAGCCATGCAGATGCCCCCATAAACCAGCAGATGTCCCCATAAAACCAGGCAGAAGCCCCCTATATATCCAGGCTGATTCCCCCTAAGCCAGGCAGATGCCCCCATAAACAAGGCAGATGCCCCCATGAGGCCAGGCAGTTGCCCCCTTTATTCATTGGCAGATGCCCCCTTTTTAATACCAGGCAGATGTCCACCCTATGAGCCAGGTAGTTGCCCCATTATCAGGCAGATGCCCCCTTTATCCAGGCAGATTCCCCCATCGAGACCATGCAAATGCCCCTTTCATCCAGGTAGATGCCCGCATGCCAGCAGATGTCCCACTTTATCCAGTAGATGTCCCCCCATGCCAGGCAATGCCCCTATGACCAGGCCATGCCCCCTTTATCCAGATAGATTGCCCCCTTGGCCAGGCAGATGTCCCCATGAGCCAGGCAGATGCCTCCCTTTATCCAGGCAGAATGCCCCCCATAAAGCCGAGGCAGAGATGCCCCCTTTATCCAGATAGAAGCCCCCATGCCAGGGCAGATGCCCTCTTTATTCCAGGCAGTGCCCCTATGAACCAGGCAGAATGCCCTCTTTATCCAGATAGATGCCCGCCATGCCAGCCGAATGCCCCCATGAGCCAGGGCAGATGCCCCCTTTTATCCAGATGATTGCCCCATGCAGGCGAATGCCCTCATGAGCCAAGATAAGATGCCCCCCATGCCAGGCTAGTGCCCCATGAGCCAGACAATGCCCCCTTTATCCATAGATTGGCCCCCCTGCCAGGCAGTGCCCCTATGAGTCCGGCAGTATGCCCCCTTTATCCAGATGAAGATGCCCCCAGCCAGGCATTGCCCCCTATGAGCCAGGCAGATGCCCCTTTATGCCCTGAAGATGCCCCCATGCCAGGCAGTGCCCCCTATGACCAGGCAGATGCCCCCCTTTAACCAATAGATGCCCCCATGCCATCAGTGCCCATATTAGGCCAGGTCAGATGCCCCCTTTATTTCCAGGAAAGATGTCCCCCATGAGCCATGGCAGATGCCCCAAAAACCAGGCAGAAGCCCCCTTATATGAGCCAGGCAGATGTCCCCATGAGCTATGCAGGAATGCCCCCATAAACCAGGCAAGATGCCCCCATGATCCGAGGCAGATGCCCCCCTTTATTCAGGCAGATGCCCACTATATCCAGGCAATATGTCCCCCATGAGCCAGGCAGATGCCCCCATTAGTTTCCAGTCAGATGCCCCCATGAGCCAGGCAGATGCCCCATTTTACCCAGGCAGAATGCCGCCCCAAGACCATGCAGTTGCCCCCTTTATCTAGGTAGATGGCCCCATGCCAGGCAATGTCCCCTTTATCCAGGTAGATGAGGCCCAAACCAGCAGATGCCCCTATGAGCCAGCAGATGCCCCCTTTATCCAGATAGATCCCCATTCCATGCATTATGCCCCCATGAGCCATGCAAGATGCCCCCCCTTTATCCAGGCAGATGCCCCCATGGAGCCAGGCAGATGCCCCCCTTTATCCAGATAATGCCCCCTGACCAGGCAGATGCCCCCCTTAATCCAGGCAGTGCCCCTAAGAACAGGCAGATGGCCCACTTTATCCAGATAGATGCCCCCATGCCAGGCAGATCCCTCATGAGCCAGATAGATGCCCCCATGCCAGGCAGTGCCCCTATGAGCCAGGTAGTGCCACCGTTTATCGCAGATTGAATGCCCCCCTTGCCAGGCAGTACCCCTATGAGCCAGGCAGATGCCCCCTTTATCCAGATAATGCCCCATCCAGGCAGTGCCCCTATGACCACATATGCCCCTTTTCCAGTAAAGTCCCCATGAGCCAATCATTATGCCCCCATAACCAGGCAGATGCCCCCTTTTATCCCAGGCAGATGTCCCCATGAGCCATGCAGATGCCCCAATAAAACCAGGCAGATGCCCCCATGATCCAGGCCAGATGCCCCCTTTATTTCAGGCAGATGTCCCCTTTAGCCAGGCAGATGTCCCATTGAAGCCAGGCAGATGCCCCTTTATCCAGGCAGATGCCCCCATTAGCCAGGCCAGATGCCCCCTTTAATCTAGGCATATGCCCCCATGATCCAGGCAGAAGCCCCTTTAACCAGGTAGATTGGCCCCATGCGCAGGCAGATGTCCCCCTTTATCCAGTAGATGGCCCCATGCCAGGCAGATGCCCCTAGTGAGCTATGCAGATGGCCCCCCCTTTATCCAGATAGATGCCCCCCATGCCAGTCAGATGCCCCCTTATCCAGGCAGATGCCCCCATGAGCCAGCAGATTCCCCCCTTTATCCAGAATAGTAGTCCCTCATGCCAGGCAATGCCCCCTTTATTCCAGGCATGCCCCTATGAAACCAGCAGATGCCCTCTTTATATCCAGCTAATGCCCCCAGGCCAGGCAGATGCCCCCATGAGCCCAGGCAGATGCCCCCCTTTATCCAGATAGATGCCCCCCTGCCATACAGTTTGCCCCTATTAGCCAGGCAGATGCCCCCTTTAACCAGATAGATGCCCCCATGCCAGGCAGTGCCCCCATGATCCAGGCAGACTTCCTCCCCTTTATCCAGAAAGATATGCCGCCCATGCCAGGCAGTGCCCCTAAGAGCCGAGGCAGATATGCCCCCTTTTATTCCATATAGACCCCCTTTAACCAGGCAAGTGCCCCATAGCTGGTAACAAAAAATAATAAAACCTACTTCACTCCCTCACAAACACTCAGTCACTGCACACACACCCATCCCTCACAGACAATCAGTCCACCCCCCCCGTCCCCACACACACAGCCCTCCCTGCACTCACCTTTCCTGCTGGCATCCGAGTACTTCTAACTCGGGGAAAGGGGGCGGAGCTTCGCGGGTCCCGCTAAGCCCCGCCCCCTACCACTATCACTTTCATTGCAAGAGGACAGTTACAGCCATGGGAGAGGATAGAAGGAAAAACAAAATGGACCCTACATGTTAAACGGCAATAATTCTACTGTAATAACAATTACCCATTTTTGCCAAAAGGCAAACAAATAGTCCAAAATTTTCACATATAGAAATAAGTAGTATATTAATACATAACTCATACTTACTCAATGTATGTCATAGTAGCTAAAATTACCCATTTTTGAGATTAGAAACTAAAGTCGACATGTATGTATGGGGCGGCACCAGTATTCTGGTGTCCTTTCAGTCCAAAAACTATCACAACCCTGTTCTCTAGATGTATGAGCAGGTGCACTCGAAAATTAGGCGCATTACCGGGTGCTCACGGCACTTTGTAATGCGCCTGTGATCGGGGAGCGTTCTGGAGGCGTGGCACCACAACCGTAGTATTCTACACATGTATGTCTGGAGGACGGCAAAACTAGGCGCATTATTGCTGGAACAGCCAGACCAAGTTATAAGGGGTTTACCTGAGCCTGAGTTGTCATTTTTGAAGGTAGAAAGCGCTAAATCTATGACCCGCAGTAGAACAGGTTCATAGATTCAGGTGCATTCTACCCTACTAATGTGTGCAAAGATTTTTTGCCTGGGCACCAAAATACATACAGGTCGCCCTAAAGATTCATTTAGGGCAGATTTGTTCTTGCCTTATGAGATCCATGTAAGGGGAAACAAAGATTCCCTATAGCCTTCCCTTCATCTCTTTCCCCTCACTGGGTTGAACTTGATGAAAAGATGTCTTTTTTCAACCATACTAACTATGGAACTATGGTTAAAACCATGATCCTAGCTGTGTACCTGACTGAATGTATCAATTGTGGCAATGTATCACTAAAAGTAACAGTATTGCAGCACTGACCGCAATTACGCCGGAGTTCGGGAGCTCCCATGGGGCCGGGGGGCCGGCAGCCCGCTGCCCCATAGACATTAATTACTAGCGGCGCGTATTCGGTGCTAGTAATTGACATGTCACTTATCTCCCCCCGCGGTGTATTGTGCGAGCGGGGAGCGGAGACGTAATCCATAGTTCTCTATGAGAACTGTGGATTACCGTAATGACTGGGACGGATTTCACCCGGTATTGAGCGCAGTATGGCGCAAAATACGGGCCGAAATACGTCCCAATTTAAGCCGTGTGAACATAGCCTAAGAGAAGTAAAGCTATAGCTAATATATAGTGTAGATGCAGACTACACATATAAGGGGATGCATGTCGCCACGTATTTCGCGGCGTACTGCGCTCTAATACGAGCGAAATGCGCCCCAATCATTACTATAATCCACAGTTCTCATAGAGAACTATGGATTACGCATCCTTTCCCCGCTCGTACAATACGATCGTATTGTATGCGCGAGGAGGTAAATTACATGTCTCTGGGGCCAGCGACTCCGCGAACACCCAGCGGAATTGCGGGGCGTACAGTACACCCCACAATTAAGCCGTGTGAACTTACCCTAAGACACATGGCAGGATCGCCAAAACTTTTGCCAAAAAAAGGGGAGAGGATAGACCAAAAGCTTTTACAGGCAGGAAACAGAGCTAAACTAGACTGCAAGAGATTGAAGATCTCTTAAGCTCAAATAAGGCTAAGTCTTCTGGGTAATGTTCTTCTTCAATTGCATGTATGCAACATTAGTAGGTTGTTTTGTTAAAATGGAGGTAATTATATTTGCAAATTTTATTTTTGCCCCCTCCAGCATTGGGCATGAAGCGCCACCTAGATCAGGGGTGTCAAACTCATTTTAACAGAGGGACACATTAGCATTCTGGTCGTCTTCAAAGAGTCATGGTGCACCATTTAGGCAGTAAAAGCATGCGCGCCAATCCTCCAGTTGCTTCCATTCCTGGGTGATGTGGAGAGTGATTGGGAACTAAAATCTACCAGAATTGAGAGTACAAAGATTGGTAAGAGGTTCTTTAAGGTTCTATAATAGCATCCCCTAACACCTCTTGTTCTAGGCTGCATGGGTAGGCCTGTAAGGCCCGCTTCACACGGCTTATTGCCGGCGTAATTGCGGGATGGATTTCGCCCCGCAATTACGCCGGCAGCCGTGCAGCGGGGCGGGGGGGGGCCGGCAGCTCTCCGGCCCCATAGACTGTCATTATCTACGGCGCGTACGCGCCTTAAATAATTCACATGTCACTTTCTCCCTGCCCGGCGGATTCGCTGAGCGGGAAGGGGAGACGGAATATATAGTTCTCTATGAGAACTGTGGATTACCGTAGTAACTGGGACGGATTGTAGCCGTACTGCAGTGCAAATACGGCGCGCAGATCGGCTCCAGTCAGTCCCATTTTATGCCGTGTGAACGAAGCCTAAGGGTATTTTCACACGGTTTAAATTCAGCACGCATTTTGCCTCGTATTTGCGCTTAATACGCAGCAAGATGCGCGCCGCAATTACAGTAATCCATAGCTCTCATAGAGAGAACTATGGATTACGCCTTGCCCCGCCTCCCCTCTCCCCCATGTGTACAATACGATTATATTGTACGCGTGGGGAGATAAGAAACATGTCAATTACTCGCGGCGATTACGCGCTACGAGTAATGCAAGTCTATGGGGCTGGCGTGTTGCCGGCCCCCCCATGCTTCAGGAGTACGCACTGATCTTGCGGCGCTTACTGTACGCGCCATAATTACGCCGTGTGAACATAGCCTTAGAGCTGTGCCACAGAACAGAGTGGTGTGAAGATGCACTCAGAGCTCCGACATCCAAGATGGGCCCACTTCCTTCAGTCTCTGCCAAGCGCTAGCTTCATCCTCTGGGAGACCGCTCCTTCTGCATCCAAACCTTGTCCATCACTGCTTGGCCTGCTGGCAGATGTGACCTAGATTATGTAGTCAAAAGAAAAAGATCATCAGCTCACCGTGTCGCTGGGTGACTGGAATCCTCAATCGGCAACTGGATGCTGTAACAGTCTCGGACATAGAAGTGGATCCACTGGACCACCACAAGCGATGGTGTAAGCCACGCCAGGGAGCCGAGTCTAAGTAGGTCCCGGTTTTCACCAGAGCCCGCCGCAAAGCGGGATGGACTTGCTGCGGCGGGAGTCTACCAGGTCCTACCCCTGACGTGACTTGCTTGCGGAGCACCCGAGGGTTGCGTGGTAAAAAATTGTAAGAAAAGGTTGTAGTCGGGGACAGGCAGAAGGTCAGGACAGGCGGCTATGGTTCGTGGGTCGTGGGACAGGCAGAAGGTTAAGGCAGGCGGCAGAGATTCGTGGGTCAGGAGAGGGAAGCAAATGGTACGGTACACGTAGATCAGAACTAGACAACTGGGAACGCTTTCTCAATAGGCAAGGCACTAAAGATCCGGCAGGGAGTGGGTGGTAAGTGCCAGTTAATATAGAGGCATGCCCCGGCAACTAGCCAATTACCGGTGCACTGGCCCTTTAAATCTCACAGAGCCGGCGAGCGCGCCCTAGAGCACAGGGACACGCGCGCCGGGCAGCAGGAGGCTGCAGAGACACAGGAGCGTGGCCGGGTGAGTACTGGCGCGCAGGGGGACAAGTGCGCCCATCGCCCGACACCCGGGCAGCGGCGGCACTCGTCCCAGTAGCGGAGGCACAGGCAGAGCCACGACGGTACCCGCAGCCCGAGTTGCGGGCCGCAGCGCCGTTCACAACAGATGCACTGGAAACAGCAGCCGCTTCAATGGCTTGGCATAGCAGAACACACAGGATGATTCCAGCATCCGACTTCAATGAATAGGTGAGCGCACAACCATTAATAAAACCTGAGTTTTATTTAGTCATCTAAAAAAGAATTTACTAGCACAGCCATGGACTTTGGCAAAACAAACGTGACAAAACAGCCGCTGGGCTAGATTATGTTGAGGTCTGCAGCGCCGTTCGCAACAGTACCCCCCCCTTAGCCCTCCCCTTCTTCCTGGCCTGGAGGAATTTCTGCAGCAACTCACGGTCCAGGATGTTGTCCTCCGGCTCCCAAGATCTTTCTTCAGGACCAAACTCCTTCCAGTCAATAAGGAAATGCCGCTTTCCCCTGATGGTCTTCATATCCAGGATTTCTTTTACAGCGAAGATGTTGGTGGACTCCGCTTCGGAAGACGGAGGAGTGATCCTCTGGGAAAAGTGGTTCAGGACCACAGGTTTCAACAAGGAGACATGGAAGGAGTTGGGAATACGCATTGTGGGTGGGAGCCGGAGTTTATAGGCAGTCTGGTTTATGCGACTGGGTACTTCAAATGGTCCCACGTACCGGGGACCCAATTTGTACGAGGGGATCTTGAGCCGGATATATCTGTCCGATAGCCACACCTTGTCGCCAGGAGAAAACACTGGGGAGAGTCTTCTATCTTTGTCCGCTTGGACCTTCATGCGTGCGGACGCATGCTGCAGAGACTGGCGCATCTGTTTCCAAATGGACACCATATCTCGGGCAAAAGTATCTGCTGCCGGCACCTCAGACGGAGAAGACAATGGTAACGGAGGGCGGGGATGCTGGCCATACACGATGAAAAATGGAGAGGTACCAGTGGATTCCGACTCCAGGGAGTTATAGGAAAACTCTGTCCAAGGAAGTAAGCTGGCCCAGTCATCCTGTCGAGCCGAGATAAAGTGCCGCAAATAGCGCCCCAAGATCTGATTGATTCTCTCCACTTGGCTGTTCGTCTGCGGGTTGTAGGCGGAGGAGAAATCTAGGTTCACCTGCAACCGAGAGCAGAGAGCCTGCCAGAACCTCGACACAAATTGGACCCCCGATCTGAGACAATATGTTGGGGTAGTCCATGTAGGGGGAAGATGTGGGGGAAAAAATTGGCTGGCCAACTGGGGGGCAGATGGTAGCCCTGGCAACGGGATAAAGTGGGGCCCATCTTCGAAAAAGGGTCCGCGACCACCAGAGACCTTTGTTGCCCGAGGGAGGGAGGCAAAAATCCGAATGAAACCCCATCGCCACATGAGTCCAAGGGGCCCTAGGGATGGGCAGAGACTGGAGCAAACCCGCGGGTTTGTGGCGAGGAGTCTTTTTACGAGCACAAGTAACGCAGGACTTCACGAAATCCTTGATGTCCCTCGCAAGCTCCGGCCACCAGTTTAAAACGGGAAAATTAGGAGGGAAAGATTTGCATGCTCCTGGGTGACAGGCCACTAGAGAACAGTGTCCCCCCTTTCAAATTCTCCTCCCGGGGCGCAGGACGGAAGTAATTCTTCCCCTGGGCATCTTTCAAAGATCCCCCGGAGCTGCAAAGATCAGGCGTTCTGGGGAAATTATATGCTGGGGTACACCCTCCCCCCCAACACATCGGAGACACGGGAGAGTGCATCGGCCCTGACGTTCTTCTCTGCTGGCCGAAAATGTATCTGGAAGTCGAAGAGCGAGAAGAAGAGGGACCACCTGGCTTGATGTTGATTGAGGCGTTGGGCCGATTGGAGGTATTGAAGATTTTTATGGTCGGAGTAAATGGTGATGGGATAGCATGCGCCTTCCAGGAGATAATGCCACTCCTCTAAGGCCAGCTTGATAGCCAGCAACTCTCGATCCCCGAGGGTATAATTTTTCTACGCAGGGGAGAAGGTCTTGGAGAAAAAGGCACAGGTGACCATCTTGCCTTTAAGCCCATTCTGCATAAGAATTGCACCAGCCCCGACCGAGGAGGCATCCACCTCTAGAAAGAATGGCTTCTCGGTATCAGGTCTGGTCAGGACGGGCGCGGAGGCGAAGGCTGCCTTAAGCTGAACAAATGCCTTTTCGGCCTCTGGCAGCCACTGCCTAGGATTGGTGTTCTTCTTGGTAAGTGCAATGATAGGCGCCACCAAAGTAGAATAGTGCAGAATAAACTGACGATAGTAATTCGAGAAGCCCAGGAAGCGTTGTATGGCTCGTAGACCCACCGGCTGAGGCCACTGCAAAACGGCCGACAAATTGACAGGATCCATCTGTAACCCGCAGTCCGAGGTGACGTAACCAAGGAACGGGAGGCTGGTCTGGTGGAAGAGACATTTCTCCAATTTAGCGTAGAAGTGGTAGGCACGTAGCCACTCCAACACCAGGCGGACATGGGAAGAATGTGGTCTAGGTAGACCACGACACACGTGTAGAGGAGATCCCGGAAGATATCATTTACAAATTCTTGGAAGACTGCTGGGGCATTGCACAGACCGAAGGGCATGACGAGGTACTCAAAGTGACTATCCCGTGTGTTAAAAGCAGTCTTCCATTCATCCCCCTCACGAATGCGGATGAGATTGTAGGCCCCCCGCAGGTCAAACTTGGAGAAAATCTTTGCCCCACGAAGCCAGTCAAACAGTTCAGTGATCAATGGCAAGGGATAGTGATTTTTTTCAGTGATTTTGTTAAGGCCCCAATAGTCGATACAGGGCCGTAGGGAGCCATCTTTCTTCTGCACAAAGAAAAATCCTGCCCCCGCCAGAGAGGAGGATTTGCATATAAAGCCCTTCTGAAGGTTTTCCTGAATGTAGGTCGACATGGCCTGGGTCTCCGATACCGACAGCGGGTAAACCCTGCCCGGGGGAGGACTGGTTCCCGGCAGCAAATCAATCGGGCAGTCGTAGGGGCGATGAGGCGGAAGGGTCTCGGCCTGCTTCCCTAAGATGACGTCCGCATAATCCCGGTATTCCGTGGACAGACCTGGCAGAGGCCTGAATGACGGTTGGGAAGGAACAGAGCGCACCTGGCGGTTCCGGCAGTCAGGACCCCAGCGCACGACTTCGCCTGTCTTCCAATTAAGCGTAGGGGCATGGCGCTGCAGAAGCCCCAACAGGATCGCTGAGGAAGATCGAGACAGCACGTAGAGGGAGATCTTCTCCTTGTGCAAGACACCCACGTGGAGGATCACCGGCTTGGTCCTGTACTGAATGGCATCTTCAAGGAGCTCCCTGTGACCGAGGAAAATCACCCAAAGGCTTCTCCATCTAACCACTGGAAGCTGATACTGGGATACAAGGGCGGCGTGGATAAAATTCCCGGCGGAACCGGAGTCCAGGAATGCAGGAGCCTGGAATACAAGTCCCGAGACAGTTCTGATCTCCACCGGCATAGTCAGGCGCAGAAAGGAAGAGTTCTCACCTAGGGGTGCCTCCCAACATGGCCTAGGTTTGGGCGTTTCCCGGACGTTGGGGGCGAAGTGGACAGCTCATCCGAAAATTATCCGGATTGGCGCAGTACAGGCACAGCTTTTCTGCCTGCCGACGGGATAACTCTTGTTCAGAAATGTGAGCCTGATCCACCTGCATGGGCTCTTCACCAGACGGTAAAGGAAGCGGCAGTGGAGGCCTCTGGAATACCGGAGCCAGGCGTGATAGACGGCGGGGTCGCGCCAGGTCACGATCTTGGCGAAGCTCTTCTTGCCTCTCTGGTTCAAGAGTGCTCGCAGGTTCAAGAGTGCCGTTTCCGCAGATGATGCCCGTGCTGGCTCCTCGAAGCCACTGTGGAATTCAGAGAGGAAGGCATGCAGGTCCACAGTCACCGGATCGCTCCTGTCCCAGAGAGGTGTAGCCCAGGCCAGGGCCTTCCCGTACAACAGGCTGACCACTTGGAACGTTCAGACAGGAATTGGTCCCCCATTAACTCGATGTGCCTGGTGCACTGGGTGAGGAATCCCCTGCAGAGCTTGGGGTCGTCGTCAAATTTGGCAGGCAGCGACAAACGAAGCTTGGGTCCCAACGGAGTCAGTGGCGTCGCCGGAGCGGAGGCGGACACAGGAGGAGGTGAAGGCTGCTGCTGGGTAGTACCGAGCTGCTGCATCCTGGTGGTCAACTGATCCAGCTGTTGCGCCTGCTGGGGCAGTTGTTGAGACTGCTGGGCAACCACGCGAGAGAGGTCCGCCACACTGGGCAGCGGTACCTTGGCAGGATCCATGGCCGGATCTTACTGTAACGGTCCCGGACGTAGAAGTGGATCCACTGGACCCCCGCAAGCGATGGTGTAAGCCACGCCAGGGAGCGGAGTCTAAGTAGGTCCCGGTTTTCACCAGAGCCCGCCGCAAAGCGGGATGGACTTGCTGCGGCGGGAGTCTACCAGGTCGCTACCCCTGACGTGACTTGCTTGCGGAGGCAGCCAAGGTGTTGCGTGGTACAAAATCGTAAGACAGGCTCGTAGTCGGGGACAGGCAGAAGGTCAGGACAGGCGGCTATGGTTCGTGGTCGTGGACAGGCAGAAGGTCAGGGCAGGCGGCAGAGATTCGTGGTCAGGAGACGGAAGCAAATGGTACGGTACACGGTAGATCAGAACTAGACAACTGGGAACGCTTTCTCAATAGGCAAGGCACTAAAGATCGGCAGGGAGTGGGCGGAAGCGCCCAGGTAATATAGAGGCAGTGCCCGGCAACTAGCCCATTACCGGTGCATTGGCCCTTTAAATCTTTAAACCTCAGAGCCGGCGCGCGCGTTCCCTAGAGCACAGGGACGCATGGGCTGGGCAACAGGAGGCTGCATAGGCACAGGAGCGCGGCCGGATGAGCACAGGCGTGCAGGTGGTCGAGTGCGCCCGTTGTCTGACACCCGGGCAGCGGCGGCACTCGTCCCGGTAGCGGAGGCACAGGCAGAGCCACGACGGCGCCCGTTCATAACAGATGCACTGGAAACAGCAGCCGCTTCAATGGCTTAGCATAGCAGAACACACAGGATGATTCCAGCATCCGACTTCAATGAATAGGTGAGCGCACAACCATTAATAAAACCTGAGTTTTATTTAGTCATCTAAAATAGAATTTACTAGTACAGCCATGGACTTTGGCAAAACAGACGTGACAAAACAGCCGCTGGGCTAGATTATGTAGCACCCTACTATGCAAACTCTGGGAAAAGTTGAAAGTTTGGGAGACAGGTATGGAACTATGTTCTTTGAAGTTCATTTTCTCATCTGGTTTTCAGTGTATAATGTGCCTGAATCGATGAAAGTGGTTTTTGTGCTTATAAATGGCGTCTAAAGTTTCCACCCCTCGCCTGTGTGTTTGGTGCATTATGTTACTTAGGTGCATTAGTAATGCACCAAACATGTATAAAGGCTATAGATAGGCTGGGAATCAGAGAAAAGTCATTAGAATAGCATGTCAGTGAATAGAAACTATGGGACTGATCCTGCTTGGTGGACCACAGGTCCCAGCAAGACCTGTGCTGTGCTGGCTCTTGCTGTATGTAGAATAAAGGGTGAGAGCAGCAAAAATACATTTCAAATTTAATGTAGTAAAAATTAAAAAATGTAAAAATCTGAACAACATAATCAGTGGGCTATTTAATGTAATATTAGTTTTAGATTCTATTACTTATGAATACATTTTATAGGAGATATTTTTATATTTTGGGATATTTTATATTTTTATATTAATTTGATATGATAACAATTTTTATTAAACATAAATAATTTAATTTACATAGTTTGATAATTATCATAAATTACTTGTTATTATTGCACTGGTGTACATTTGAGAAATATTGGACATTCTTTTCCCTAACAGCATATCTAGCTCCTCAGGCTCAGGCAGAGTACATTGAAATAGGTCTGCCTGTCCGAGCAGTAATGCGCCTAGTTTTGCTGACCTGCATTCATATATGTGTCTAATATTACGAGTGTGGTGCGCCATGCCTCTTTATGTTAAAAAGTGTCGAGTCTTACGAATAATGCGCCTCCCACATTCATTAGGTGCATTAGACATCGTAGATTTCTCACTTAGGCGCATTTTACGCCAGAAAAGGGTGAAAAACACGATCATACATGTCTCCCATAGTGTCTAAGGCTATGTCTCCACTGCACACTTTTTAATTAATTTTTTTCAGCCTTTTTCTTTTTCTAAAACTGCTGAAAAAACGACTGGAAACCGATCCCATAGACTTTAATAGCAAAAATGTTTTGTTAGCTCCACATAACGTTTTTTTTCTGCTTGTTGTTACTTCCTGTCGTTTTTTTGAAACGTTGCAAAAAACAAAAGAGCAGGACAGAAAATTTACTATTGGAGTCTATGTAAAGTGTAGAAAAAAATTTTTATGATTTTTTTTGTCGCTTTTTTGCACATTTTTTGGTGCGTTTTTTGCAGAAATCCACAGCAATTATAATGCTTTGTATTTCTGCAAAAAAAGCACCAAAAATACTTTAAAAAAAAACGCTGCAAAACATGCCAAAAAGTGCTCTTTTTTGAGCTGTTTTTAACATGCACTGGACAAAAAATAATTTTTATGAACCGTTTTATGAGCTGGTGTTAGCTCCACCCACCAAAGGCTAGCTCCGCCCACTGACAGTTATTCACATGTTTCTACCTATTCTAAGTAATAGGTTTGTCAGTTGAGGTGGGCGGGGCTAGCCTCCGATTGGCCGGGTTTGAAAAAAAATTACACTCTGAAGGACTCTTCGAATGACTCTTCTGGCTGAAAACTGCAGATTTGAGCATTAAATACACGAAAACTACAGCATCTTACAGAATAAGGGGCACAGCGCTGGAAACAGCAGGTCTGACACTGGCTTGTGCTGCCCTCAGCAAGGGGGGCAAAAACTATGTGACAGGTTCCCTTTAAGTTTTCTTATTTGTTCTAATCAACAATTTAGCCATACTGAGCCTGCACTATGTCAGCGATATCACTTTCCTATAAGCTGAGCCCTTAGCCAAGGGTTTGTAAGATTATTGTTACACCTCGCAAACTTTTGACAGAAGAAATGTGACTGAAAACAATGATCATAGCTTTAGGCTATTTGCACACTAGTAGATTATCTTCCATTTCCTCTACTACCTCCATCCACTTCAGTTTGCGTGTAAAAGAAAGGGCAAAGAATGACACAAAGGAGATTGATGGAAGATAGTAATGGAGGGAGGTGGACCAGGAGGAGCAGGTTTCATAAATTGTTTGCAATAAAGAGCAATTATGCAACTTATTTATACCTATCAATCGATCGATTAATCTATCTATCTATCCACACACATATGTATATATATTCACTTAGCAATATAAACTTTTACCAGTACCGCTGTATTGCACTGAATTTCTGAAAATAATGAAACAGGAGACATTAACAGATGTGGCTCGGAATGAAAATGATAGTAAATTCAAGGCCAAGTCCCACTGAGTCCTATGGATTTGGCTTTGAGCTAAACCATCAAGCAACTGAAAGAAGTTGTGAAAAACAGAACCATGGCGAGACATGGCCTACAGAGAATCCAAGGGTCAGAAATGTTGCCAACTGGCCTACAGAATATCCAAGGGTCAGAAATGTTGGCAACTGGCCTACAGAATATCCAAGGGTCAGAAATGTTGGCAACGGGCCTACAGAATATCCAATGGTCAGATATGTAGAGAACTGGCCTACAACGTATCTAAGGGTCAGAAATGGTGAGAACTGGCCTACAGAGTATCCACGGGTCAGAAATGGTGAGAACTGGCCAACAGAGTATCCACGGGTCACAAATGATGAGAACTGGCCAACAGAGTATGTAAGGGTCGGAAATGGTGAGAACTGGCCTAGAGAGAATTCAAGGGTCGGAAATGGTGAGAACTCATCTACAGAGTATCTAAGGGTCGGAAATTGTGAGAACTGGCCTACAGAGTATCCACGGGTCAGAAATGGTGAGAACTGGCCAACAGAGTATCCACGGGTCACAAATGGTGAGAACTGGCCAACAGAGTATGTAAGGGTCGGAAATGGTTTAGAATGGCCTAGAGAGAATTCAAGGGTCGGAAATGGTGAGAACTCATCTACAGAGTATCTAAGGGTCGGAAATTGTGAGAACTGGCCTAGAGAGAATCCAAGGGTCCGAAATGGTGGGAACTGGCCTACAGAGTATCCAAGGGTCAGAAATGGCAAGAACTGGCCTACAGAGTATGTAAGGGTCGGAAATGGTGAGAACTGGCCTACAGAGTATCCACGGGTCAGAAATGGTGAGAACTGGCCAACAGAGTATCCACGGGTCACAAATGGTGAGAACTGGCCAACAGAGTTATGTAAGGGTTCGGAAATGGTGAGAACTGGCCTAGAGAGAATTCAAGGGTCGGAAATGGTGAGAACTCATCTACAGAGTATCTAAGGGTCGGAAATTGTGAGAACTGGCCTAGAGAGAATCCAAGGGTCCGAAATGGTGGGAACTGGCCTACAGAGTATCCAAGGGTCAGAAATGGCAAGAACTGGCCTACAGAGTATGTAAGGGTCGGAAATGGTGAGAACTGGCCTAGAGAGAATTCAAGGGTCAGATATGGAGAGGACTGGCCTAAAGAGGATCCAAGGGTCAGACAAGGAGAGAACTGGCCTAGAGAGGATCTAAGAGTCGGGAATAAATAGAAGAAGAAAAAGAGAAATATGTCATTATAAGATGACAAAATGTAGTACAAATATAAAACTGCATTTACTGTTCAACCCTGGCTCATAATTGGTAGTGAATTTTTATCCCTACATTTTAAAGAAAGTATTTCTTCATTTTTAGTCTGAAATTTGTATATGATGAAGACAAAAATTATGACAACTAGTAAAATGTTAAATTTTACACTTGATAAGGAGGAGCTAAATGAGGGATGGTTAATGGTAAAAGTAAACAGGAAAGACCAAAGGCCAGTTGGTTGGATACCATCAAGAATACCACAGAAATGAACATCAAGCAACTGTAGGAGTTGGACATGGTGAAAACTGCCTTATAGAAGGGTTGAATATGGGGAGAACTGGCCTACAGAGTATCCAAGGGTTGGATATGAAGAGAACTTGCCTACAGAGTAACCAAGGGTCAAATATGATGAGAACTGGCCTACAGAGTATCCAAGTGTCAGACATAGTGAGAACTGGCCTACAGAGTATCCAAGTGTCAGACATAGTGAGAACTGGCCTACAGAGTATCCAAGATTCCAATATGACGAGAACTGGCCTACAGAGTATCCAGGGGTCGGATATGACGAGAACTGGCCTACAGAGTATCCAAGGGTCGACTATGATGAGAACTAGCCTACAGAGTATCCAAGGGTCGACTATGATGAGAACTGGCCTGCAGAGTATCCAAGGCTCGAGCACAACTAACGAGATAGAAGAGGAAAAAGGGAAAGATGTCATCATAAGATGACTCCTTTAATTTCTCCAAGATAAAAATATAGTACAAATATAGAACTGCATTTACTGTTCAAGCACTGGCTCATAATTGGTGGTAAATTTTTAGCACTACATTTCAAACAAAGTATGCCTTCATTTTCAGTCACAATTTTTACTTGTAGTTTTGTTTGTGACAAAAATCATGACAACTAGTAAATTGTTAAATTTCACACTTAATGGAGAAGAAACAGATGCGGTCGAGGCTTCATTTTATCTGGATCAATAATTAAGAGATCCAATGACAAAATGCTCTCGGGAGAAGGGCCATGAAGGACTTGGACATAATCTGCTAATGCATAAATGTGTCCTTAGCTACAAAAATCCAACTTGTTCAAAAATGTTTTTTATTTTCAATAATGTCATGTGGTTGCGAAGGTCGGACAATAAAAAAACAAGACTGGAAAAAAAATAGATTTTCTTGAATTATGGTTCTGGAGAAGAGTCCTTCATATGCCATGGATGGCCGGAATGACAAACAAATCTTTACTGGACGAGCTTAAACCTGAAATTTCTTTGGAGGCCCAGATGACAAGACTACGACTCTCATACTTTGGACACATCACACGAAGGGACAGATTTTTAGGAAAAGACATTATGGCCTGGTTCACACGGCTTATTGCCGGTGTAATTGCGGGGACGGATTTCGCCCCGCAATTGCGCCGGCAGCCATGCAGTGGCCCCATAGACACTCATTATCTACGGCGCGTACACGCCGTAAATAATTGACATGTCACTTTCTCCCCCCGCGGCGGATTTGCCGAGCAGGTAGGAGAGACGGAATCCATAGTTCTCTATGAGAACTGTGGATTACCATAGTTACTGGGACGGATTGGAGTCGTACTGCAGCGCAAATACGGCGCGCAGTACGACTCCAATCAGCGCGCAAATAAGCCTTGTGAACGAGGCCTATAGGTAAAAGGTGAACAAAAAAGAGGAAGAGCAGAGAATTAACATGAAGATATGAAGGCCAAACTCTCTGTAGTTCACCGACTAACTGAAAACCGAGAACAGTTCAGAACAACTATCCATGGAGTCGTTATGAGTCAAAACTGACTCGATGCCACTTGATCATCATCGTGTCTTCATTTTAAGTCAACCTAATGATAGCATAACTTGGATTACCTATTGACGACATGCCACCAGTCTACACAATGTACTTGTCATGACCGTCCCTGTTCACACCGCAGCACAGTCCTCGGTTCGTAAGGTACGACAGAGGCTGTGCTTTTGGCCATGATTTATCCTTGTATTGTGCATGTTTTTGCACTGTCTGAACACGGTTTTATTCTGTTCTACTGACGTTGATTGACAGCGAGCAGAGAAAAAACGACCTATGTAGACTACAGGTTGTTTTTTCTCTTAAAGTCATGGGCTGCCTGAACAATAGTTTTTTCAGCAGTTTTAGAATCCTAAAACTACCTAAAATATGATTGTTCTTGTACAGACAGACAACAGGATTAAAAAAAAGCTACAGTCATAAAATAAAAGTTTATAGCGTATATAGTGCTGTTATATTCCACAGAGGTTGTCATTATTCACATTGGGACTCACAATCTTAAAGGGAATGTGTCATCAAAAAATGAGTCATTGTTTAAGTCCCATTTTTATGTTAAACACATTTTTTAGGAATTTTTGGTTATATTTTTTAAAAAATGTTCATATCACTTTCAATATTTTTTAATAATTCTTGAGTCTTGCAGTTTTCCCTTGGGCCACTAGGCCTTGTTTGCACTGCTTTAACAGCAGTCAGAGAGATGCTTTACAGTAGCTTCATGCACATAGGAGACTTAAGACTGACTCAGTCCCATTCACTTCTATAGGATAGTTTTCTAGTCATGTTCTGTGACCTGGGAAGAAGTCACTGTGCAGGGAGGTGAAAGGATGAACTGTGACTATCTCCTCTTGTGACTGGTGGATCCTGTGTTATCTATTCACACTGGTGTCTCCTTTCAGTTTGACCCTCTTTGTGCTGATAATGAGCAGACAACTGAGAATCTTTCTGTACAGAACAGGAAGTGTCAGACTATTATTAGACTTAGTGGCCAAAGTGAAAACTGCAGGACTTGAAAAATATTGAAAGTGATATGGAAAATTTTAAAAAAATATAACCAAAAATTCTTAAAAAATGTGTTTAACATAAAAATGTGAGTTAAACAATAAATCATTTTTGATTACACATTCCCCTTAATTCCAGATTAACGTATCTATATGTTTGGGAGCGTAGGGGGAAAATGGAGATCTCAGAGGAAACCCACACAAACATGGAAAGAACATACAAGCTCTTTGCAGATGTTGTCCATGGTGGGAGTCGACCCCAGGACTCCAGCACAACAGTGCTAACCACTGAGCCACCTTGTATAGGCCTTCTAAGACCTTCCCTTTGGCGTGTTAGATGTCAGTGTCCACTGTTGTGCTACCCACTGATGACCACTGCAACATAATTATGGGAGGCTGATCACCTATAATGGCAGCCAGGGACCAGTAAGCGGGGAAATTTGGTTTTTATGAAATATTTTTTAAAAACTTTTTAAAAAAAACTTTTTTGGAAAAAAAAAAAAATTCAAAAGGGGGAAAAAAAAAAAACACTTTTTTAATTTTAAAAAAGTAATTTATTTTTAAAAAAAATTGGAAACATCTTTTACTGGGGTTGAAAATTTCCCTAAACTTTTTTTTTTGAAGTGCGGAAAGGGGAAAAGCCAGTTGTCAGCATTAGCCGGTCTCTCCACTGAGAAGGCAGGGACCACTAATTACTGTCCTGCCCTCCCAAAATCGCTTTTTATACAGCAAGGGGAAAGCAGTATACACAATGACAAAAAAGCCACCCATTTTCCCTGCTTCCCGGGCACGGGGGAATGGTAGTTGAAAGATGCTGCTGGGCCCTTGGGTCAGCCCCAAATCAGTCTGTATTTAAGGGGACAGGGGTTTTTCCCCCTGGTTTTCCCCCTAAACTAGGAGTTATATATCGGCTACAGTTACAGGGGAGATCGGAAAGAAAAAAAAGTGCCTCTCAGAGGTTTTTTTCTGGTTATTGTGTAACACACAATAATTAACACACACAAAAAAAAATTTTTAAAAAAAAATTTTTTAAAAACAGCCCAAAACCATGACAAAAAATTTTGAAAAAAAGGAAATAAAAAATCTAAAGTAAAAATTACAAAAAATAAAGCTTAATGTGTCATGAAAAAAAGCAAAAATAATAGAATATCTGAGTGCTAGAAAGTGTTTAAAGACTCCTTTTCTAAGGAAAAAAAAAAATGTCCCGGGTTTCCAAGAAGGGGAAGGAAAAGGGACCCGGGTCAGAAACTCCCTTTTAAAAGGGGGGTTTTGCCACAATACCCTTTCATACCTCCTGCATCCAGTTTTTTTCAGCTTGTTTGCTCAGAAGGGGGACTTTTCGTGGGGGATTTTTTTAAATTTTGCAATCATGTGACCCAGCAGGAGGGACATCACCGGGCCCTTTTTTCCCTCTTTTATTATTATGATTGGGTTTGGGGTTTGTTTAATTTTGGGCCCGCATATCCCCCAAACACTGCTACACGGAGACTCCCCCTTTCTACCTTCAATTAGCACAAAAAAAAAGTAGCAGGTAATGTTTCAACATGGTATCAAAATGTTTTAAAAAAGTCCCCCCAACACATTGGAATTTTTCGGGGGATTAAAAAACTTTGTTACTTGGGGTTTTAGATTGGCTCATGCCAATAGAGAGGGGCCCATCCATTTTACTTCATCACAAAAAAAGTTTTGTGCAAGCATGGGCGTGGCTTCTCCAGAGGGAGTACACTGATCACACAGGCGGGGTAGTGCGGGCACCGCATTTCTTTAAAGTCAAAAAAAAGGTCTGTTTTATAGTACCTGTAGCTCATGGGTACCATTTTTGCTTCCAGCAAAAGGGGGTCCTAGGTTAAAATTTCCCTGAAAGGAAAAAAACCTGTGGATTTTTTTCTCTTTATCAATGCAAGCCCTAAACTGGGTTTTTTTTTTTCCTTTTTTATTTATTTCCCACTTTTTGGACTAATTACTAAGGAGCACAAAAGGAGGGGAAAATAGAATGAAAAGAACCCCGGGGGGTTGAACACTCGCCCAGCAGGAGTGTGTGTGATTACTAAGCAGGGAGGCTGTCGGGAATCTCCCTGAGAGGAGAGGTGAGGGTTTTTGAGCATGTGGGGCCCCGGGAAATGAGGCTCTGGTCACTGGTCTTACCCCCATAGAGCCCGAGATGTTTCTATGGTCATTTTTGGGAGTGCTAAAAAAAAAATTGGGGGCAGAATTTTTAATAAGGGAGGGAATGGTGAAAATATTTATTTTTTAAATTTTTGCAAGCTTCCCACATCAATTTTACTTTTTTGGAAAAACCCCTTTAAAAAAATTTATGCTTTAAATTTACCCTTTTTACTTTAAATTTGCGGATTAAGTTTTTTTTAAAATTTTTTTTTTTTATGTTGTAACTTTTTTTTGTTTTTTTTTAAATTGTACTTATTGTGTAAAACAATATTGATGCTTCGCTGTCTTCTGACAGCCATAACTTTTTTTTTTTTTTCGGGTAAAACCAGAGGTAAAAAAGGGGAAATCGGGCGTTTGTGAGTATTTCGAAATTTTTCCCAGTTGTTGGGGTTCAGTATTTCCTTTTTTGTCATACAAATCATCTTTTGCTTGAGACGGTATTTTTGTGTTTCTAACATAACAATGTCCCTGCCCTTGTCTGTGCATCTTATTTCAGTGTCATCATTTTGTGAACGTCATTTCTCTCTTTTTTGGCAAATTTCTTTTACCCTCTTAATCCCTTTTAAAGCCCCCAAAAAAGTCTTAATAAAATGACCTATATGATGTACTGGATAACATACTGATGGAGGTTTTTATTTCCCCCGGGTTTGATAGACAGAAGATATGAAAAATTGATTAGATAGATGGGAAAGATAGATAGATAGATAGATTAAAAGAGGGGTTGATAAAATTGATAGTAGATAGGGGATAGTTTAAAATAGAAAGTTTGTAGGGGATAGAAAAATTAGATAGATATGGGATAGTTTAAAATAGATAGATAGATAGATAGGGGATAGTTTTTGATAGATGATAGGGTTTGGATAGATAGATAGGGGTTTAAGATAGTGGGATTTGGGTTTGTTTAGATAGATAGATAGATAGGATAGTTTAGTTTAGTAGATATAAAAATATTTTTAATGACCTAAAAGGGAAATAGTCAACAAACTTACATTTTGTTAAAATGACCTATTTAAGGTAAATTTTTAAATATGTTTATTCAAATCCCAAAAAACTTCTCTAAAGGAGTTGTGATGTAGAAATGATGAAGTATTACGATTATTATGTATTTTAGAGCGCCATTGCTTCCAGGGCGCTGTACATTCGAGTGGGGTTACATAGATTACACATGCTAAACAAATACAGTGGCAACAGTAAGTGACTAACAACTGGTACAGAAGGGAGAGGCCCCTGCCCGCGGGGGGGTTTAAAATTTTTTACAAGGGAGTTGGGAAGAGACGGGAGGTGAGGGGGCGGACATGTTTATGGGGGGTGTATGGGGACAGGGGGGGGTTATTGTAGGTTATAGGTCCTGAAGAGAGGGGTTTTCAGATTGGTTTTAAAACCTGGTAAAAGGTGGGGGGAAGTAATGATTTTGTTGGGGCAGTAAAGTTCCGAGTGGGGGGAAAGGGACGGGAAAAAGTCTTGGAGACGGTTATGGGAGGAGATGCTGACAGAGAGAGCAGAGTATAAGAAAAAACCCCCCCCGGGTCCCCTTTTTTAAAAAACTCAATCCTCCCCATTAATATGTTCTCTTTACAAACCCCCAATATTCAGCAATAACCCGGGATTTAAAACTTTTTGAAACAAAAATTTATTTGCTAAAATTGTATGCGCTTATAAACAATCTAAAAAGTAACAACGTCCCCGCCCTTGTCAGTAATGTTTTTTCCCAATTTTCATGACCCTCTTTAAAGAAAAAATGATACTTCTTTTCCCTTTCCTTTTAAACCCCTTCTCAATTCACCAAAGCACAAAAACTGTTGATACAAGGAACCTTATAATATACTGGATAAAAATGTGATGCAGCTTTTACTTGGTGGTTATATGTATCTTCAACAGACTCAAAGTTAAAAGAGGACCCTGCTTTTTATTTTAATCTTTTAAAAAATTGCATAGTTCATATCAATGTTTCATAAAGTTTTTTTAAATGCAAAAAGGGGTTCTCTGTTGTTTTTTTTCGAAAAAAATTTCCTTTTCCCTGTGTCAGATTTTCATAAAAACAGAAAAACATTGCAGAAATGTTCCAGGAAAAAAAGTTTCCTTAAAAAAAATGAATTACAAATGGAATTCCCGGAAGAAAATAAAAAAAACCAGAGTGATCGAAATAGCAAAAAAGAAAAAAAAAAAGACAAAAAAATTTTAAAATTACCCATTAATTTTCAGAGGAACCCCTTTTAGAGACACTGGAAAAATTTTTTTAAAGGGGTTTTTCCCACAAAGTGACTTCCTTACCTGTTAACTGTTTAAAAAAGGGAAATAAACAAATCATGTGGGGTCATGAACTGTCTGGGAGGGAAAGAGAGGGGGGCCCTGTGGGCGAGTAAACAAAAAGGGAAACGTCTGCCAAAGGTTTACTAAGGGTTAATTTTATTTAAAAAGGAGTGGATTCTTATACAGCAGAAACCCCTAAAACTGCACATTTTCCCCATTCCCCTTTCCCGGCAAGGGAAGCAAGGGAGTGTCCCCGCAATGTTTATTTTAATTTAAATTTCTTTACAACTAGTGGATTCTCTTACAGCAGAAAAACTCAATTAAAATGCACATTTCTCCCCGCACCTTGCAAGGTCCTTATGTTCCCCCGTCATCAGATAAGAAGTGCAAACACCCCAGGTGCGGCCCGATAGCTCCTGTCATTTTTCCCGGTCGTGTTAATTTTAAAATTTTAAATAACTAAAAACATGTAAAAAAAGCTGTTTGCATCAAGGTTTCACTTTTTGTAATCCCCATATAAATTTTGAAAAGTAATTAAAAAACCCATTTTGGAGGATCCCATGTCAACATTACATCGTGGGTAAAACCCCTTTAAGTTTCTCTAGTTATAAAAAACACATTTTTTTTAGGGAAACCCCCCAAAAATTACATTTAGGAGTCCAGGACTTCAAAAAGCAAAAATTTCCCATGGTTTTTTTTTTTGATAGTTTCTTTAGTTGGGCCCGTGTGCTCTGAAAATTTGGGAAAGTGTAATTTTTTTGTTTCTAAAACAGTGTGCACCTATGCTCATTTTTTTCAAAAAGGGTTTTTTGGGAAATGCCAAAAAACCTTTTATTGTTTCTAGCTTGGGGTAAAGGGGGAGTGGCTCCTCCATTTTTTGGGTTTTTTGCACTCCCACCCACCTTAAAGGCTTTTAAATCAATTTCAGGGGTTTCTTTGAAGGTGGGGCCCTTTACTTCCTGAAATATGGGAAGGGCCTTTAAAATGCCCCAAAAGAGAGGTAAACCAAAAAAGTGTAGGACCCACCTGCTTTTAGGTTTTCCCTTTTAATTTCGGGGTGGCCCTTTAGCAGTTTTTTATCAAAAATGTGAACTAAGAACCCCAAAATTGTTTTTTGTATCCAAAAAAAAACAGAAATGTTTTTCCAAAAAATTTCATGTCCCCTTTGATAGTTTCTTTAGTTGATAGTGTGCTGCTGATATTGGAATGTGTATTCAAAATGCATTTAACCCCTTAGCGCTGGAGCCAGTTTTTTTTTTCTTTTTCAAACGCAGCTTTATTAGATTTCACATAGTAAAAAACATTAAAGCAAATTTCAGACAAGCGTTCAGAAAATTATTTTGATCCTAAGGACATTTATGATAACATATTCAGTAGGTCATTACAAAAAAACTATACTCTAATATGGGGAACGAAAGGGTTTGTAAGTTAGAGAGAAGAAAAGACGGAAAAAAGGGGAGGGGGGAAGGAATGAAAGGGTATGGAGCAAAGACTAATAACAAAAAATCCTTTCATTAAAGATAAAACCCAATTGGGCCAAAAATGCGTTTAAAACCTATCCCTTAAAGTGGCATTTTGCAATGGTGATAAAAAATTGGGAAAATTTTTGATCAGAAAAAGAAAAAAAATATAAAATGAAGGGAAAAATAGATCCAAAAACCCAAAAGGGTTTTGAACAAATTTCCCATAACTTTCTGACTCAAAACCCCATCGTATCCCCCCAAAAACACCCAAATTTCCAATGAATTCTGTTTCTAAGGAAGACGCATAGATCCCACAGTTCAGGCCACCAAGCACAAGACGACTCAGCAAAAATTGTGATACTCCGGGGTGGATGTAAGCCGGAGCCAGTTTTGACCTTCCTGACAGAACCCTTAGTTTTGAAATCTAACATGTGTCACTTTATATGGGAATAACTTTTTAATACTTTTACATATCCATCTGATTCAGACACTTTTCTTGTGACTCATTGCGATTTAAGTTAGTAAGAAATATAGATCCATACAATCCTTTTTTACTTGTGAAAAATATCCAAAAAATCAAAGAAAAAATTTGCCATTTTTAAACCCTTTAAAAAATTTTTTGCGTGTTTTGACAGATAGTTATTCCACTGAAAATACCACTGTAAGGGGTTTGGATCATTTTTTAAATGTCTTTTTTTTTATTTTATGGGCGTTAGGGGGGCTTTGAAATCTAGTAAATTTAAATTTTTTAAAAAAATTTAAAAAATTTTATCAAATTTTTTTTTCGGGGCCCAAACCGTTCTGACATGGTTTGAGGGGGCCCGTATGTTAGGGTACCCCCCATAAAAGAATCCAAACTAAAGGAAAATGCAACCCTTTTTAAAGGGATTCAAAAAGGCATTTAAAAAAGTTTATTAACCCCTTTTAGTGTTTTACAGAAAAATTTAAAGGGAAAATGAAAGGGGAAAAAAATTTCCCGTTTTTTTTTTTTATTTTCCCGGAACACAGTTGATAATTTCAGGGGGAATTTAAACTCCCCAAAATTGGGGATCTAATTCTGCTGTTTTTAGAGATACCCCATAGTGACCCTAGTGCTCAACCACAAGCCTCAGGAGTAGGAGAAGCACCTTTCGGTTGTGGTCTATTTTCATTACGATTTTCTTTATTACAAGTTTGCGGACACCCTAAGGTGTTAAAACACAAAAAGACCTCATATTTGAACCTACACCCCTTAAGGAATATATCTAGGGGTGAAGTAAGTATACTGACCCCACAGGTGTTTTTACAAATTTTTTAGCATTAGGCTGTGAAAAAAAAAAAAAATTCCAACAATCTGCAATTTTAGCTGAAAATGTTTCATTTTTACTAGGAGTCCTGGAAAAAAAGCCCCCCAAAATTTGTTACGCAATTTCTTCCAAGTTTGGCATTACCCTATATGTGTAACATGCTGTTTCACTGCATGGCAGGGCGTACAAGGGAGGGAGCGCTATTTGGCTTTTGGAACTCAGATTTTGGTCGGTGCCGTGTTGCATTTGCAAAGCCCCAAAATAGCAGAACAGGTGAAACCTTACAGAAGTCGCACCATCTTGGATTTAACACCCCACATGGATCTTATCTAGCGGTATATTGTACAATGTGGGCACACAAGAGTTCCACATTTTTTTTAGCATTGGGCCATGAAAATTAGGGAAAAGGCAGCTCCACCATTGTTTTTGGACGTCATTTTAACAGGGTTCGCCATGCGGTATAAATGACAGAATAACTTTCCTATGCGGATCGGTACAATTGCAATGATATAAATTTTATATTTTTTTTATGTTTTATTACTTTTACACAACAGAAATGCATTTATAAAAAATTGTGTCTTTATTTTTCTGTATACGGAGCTGATTATGGGCTTGTTTTTTACGGGATGAGTTAACATTTTTATTGGTATCATTATGGCGCTTTGATCACTTTTTATCAAGTTTTTTGTGAGGGGTTTTGAACAAAATACAGCAATCCTGGTAGTGTAAATGACATCCTAGCTTTACCCAGCAGGTCAATATGATTACAGCGATGCCCAATATGTGTAGTTTTTATGTTTTACTGCTTTTACACAAAAAAACACTTTTATTCAAAATGGAAAAAACATTTTTGCATCGCCATAGTCTGAGAGCCATTACTTTTTAGATGAGTTGACGTTTTTATTGGTATCATTTTTGGGGGGACGAGGCTTTTTAATCGCTTTTAAATCTGTTTCTTGAAAGGCAGGGTAAAGAAAATACTGCAATCCTAGTAGTGTTTTTTGTTTTTATTATTAACAGCGCTCACCGTGCAGTATCTGTGACAAGTTAGTTTTACTCTGTCGGTCAATACGATTATGGCGATACCCAATTTAAATAGGTTTTTTTATGTTAAAGCAAGTTGTAAAAAAGGGCGATATCTATGAATTCACATGCGCCATTTTTGTAACTTGACGCCTATACGTCAGCTCTAAATAGATATAGAGGAGTGTATAATATAAGCGCATGAATGAAAGTGTTATGCACCAAACTTTGTACGGCAGTTTCGCACCAAACTTTATCTCATTGAAATGTGTCGTCAGGCGCACGTTGCGCCACGTTTGGCCGTACGTCTGCTCATATATCTCTAGAACAGGCAACATATGGTAAAAAAAAAAATGGGGAAGGCAAATTCATAGACGTCGCCTAAAGTGTTTTTATTGTGTAAAATAATATCTATGCATCGCCTATGTTTTAATAGCCATAACTTTTTTATTTTTCCGTATACAGAGCTGTGTAAGGGCTTATTTTCTGTGGGATGAACCGTATTTGGTATTTATATAACTTTTTGATCGCCTTTTATTCCATTTTATGTGCTGCGGTATGAACAAAAATCCCAATTCCGTGTTTGTTTTCTTACGCCGTTCACCATGCAGGTTAAATAATGTAACAGATTTATAGGGTCGGTTGTTACACAAACGGCAATACCAAATATGCATACTTTACTAATTTTTTATCTTTTTTGGGGCTATTGGAGTCTGTGAAGAAAAAAAAAGGATGATGTGTTTTTATTTTATTTTTTGTGTTTTACTTTTTTTTTACTTTTTCACTTTTTTTTTTACTTGTCTCCATAGGGAACTTGTATCAGTGATCTTTAGACCTCCCTCAGTTGTAGGAGTTTTCCAAAGCTTTCTGTATTACTTACCTATGAGAGGCTTCCTGTACTGGTATATAGAGGTCCTGATGGATCCTTCCTTCTATGAATTCTGTATACCGTAACAGTGCAGAGAAGAGTTGTGATCATGAATGAACTGCCCGAATACGTAGCTATAGTCTGGAGATACCTGGACTTATATGTTGGGAGAGTTGAGAATGAGCAATTCTTTAACCCATTAAGCCAAACACCTGACAAGTATTTAATGAACTGAACATTTTTTTAGTTTTTGCCTCCTTGCGTTTCAACAGTTGTAACTTTTATATTTTTTCAATGACGCTGTTGGATGAGGTCTCGTTTTATTCGAGACAAGTTGTACTTTGTGGGGAATAGTTTAAATTCACTTATAAATTCACTTATAAAATGTAGACTTTTTAAAAAAATTTTTACAAATTCTTTTTTTGTTCTTTTAGAAAATGTTTTACACCGTTCATATTTCACATTTAATAACTTGTTAGATTAATTCTACAGGTTATTATGGTTGTGTGGATACCTAATACGTGTAGCTTTTTTTGTGTGTGTAATGTATGCACAATTATTTTTTATTAAATATTTATTTTTATTTTATTTTATTTTTTTACACTTTTTATGTTTTTTACTTTTTTTTTAAATCCCATGAAGGGAGAACTGTTTTACTTTTTTTTTTTTTTTACACTTGGTAATGTATTAGCATATTCATATATGCTAATACATTGCTTTCTGTGTCAGTGTGACACAGGCAGTGATCAGGACAGCACACAGTCTGCCCTGATCGCTGGCTTCTTACACAGAAAGTCCTGAGTCTACTCTTGGTCCCCAGGGCTGACTATGCAGTGGTTTCCTAGTCTCTGTCGGGTCCCGATCACCTGACAGAGCAGGGAAACCCTTTGATTTTGCTGCGGTGAGGCACCAGGGAGCGGAGGTTTCCCCTGCTCTCCGGCACTTGCAGTAGCTGCGCAGGGATCAGGGCTGTGTAGTACAACCCCATCTCAGCGCTGCTTGGGCGCTGGGAGCCACGAACCCCGATGTCTGCAGCAACGTCAAAAGACGTCGCTGCAGACGAATGACCTGCAACAGTTGACGCCAAAAGACGGTGGGCGGACGTTAAGGAGTTAATATAGTGGCAGAATTTCGCCGAAATTTTAATGGAGACCAAAACTCCCCACCCCCCACCCTAAAGTTATGCTTTGTATTACTGTCATCTATGTTCCAAAGAAAGTAAAGTAGGAATCCCTCTTCTTGGAAACATTACGATAGCCACGTGGTGTAAGAAGTTCAATATATTCACTCAAAGGACTGAAAATGAAAGCAGAGCCAGAAGAGGAGCCAACAAAAAGGAGAAGTAAAACATTCTTCCACTTCACCAAATCCCTTTCTCTCTACGGGTCGGCTCCAGTGTATGGGGAGATGGCCGCACACATGGTGTAGCTCTCCCCCATTTATGCCTATGGGAGTTTAGAGTACATGCAAACACACTCATTCAGCAATATTCAGAACTGCCATAGAAAAGAAAAGGGAAAACTGCATAAGCGCAGCCACCGCCCCATTCGCTAAAGCTGGCCGGCTTGTTGCTTGCTTCTGTTCGGCTATATTCGGAACTCGCTATGATTCATCCTCAGAAAGGCATTTTGCAACGTGGTAAATCCCCTTTGATAAAAATTGTAGAGTTTTTCCATAAAACACAGTGTATGACACCACTCTTACAGAGATTTTCTATACTATTTTACAGCTGTTAGGGGCCGTTTACACGGCACAGGACAAATACCAGTCGGTTTATCCAACAGGTATTTGAACTGTTTGCGGGCCGTGCACAGGGCCGCAGGGGGACGGCTTTTCTTTTCGATTAGTGGAGAAAAGCCCTCCCCCTTCACATAGACATGTTCACATTCCGCCCGAAAACCGGACAGAAGAATGAACATGTTCAATGTTTTTTGGGGCGGCCGGCGGTGTGAAAAACCATAAAGGCCCGTGTTAAAAGTTTTCACCTGGTTTGCAGACGGTTTTCATAACCGAAAAACACCAGAAAAACCGGGTGAAAACCCGTGCCATGGGAACAAGGCCTTAGGATCCTCTTGGACCACTACTGATGAATGGAGGATGGTGAGGATGGTGGATCCTATAGGTCACTGTGAGAAGATGGTATGAACCACGCGAGGGAGGGGGAGTTAAGGGGCCCACGTTTTTTTTACCAGTGCTACGCCGGTACGTCCCAGGCACAAACCCAAATTTGATTCTCGCGTGACAGCTCAGGTGCAACAAGGTACAATGGAGTCAGGCAGAGGCATAGTCAGGTCCAAGCAGAAAGGTCAGGGTAGGTGGCAGGCAAACAAAGTCAAAGTCCAGGCAAGGGGTAAAAAGCCCAATGAACACAAAAAAAATCCTCAAAATCCCCTTGAATGCCTACCAAAAATTTACAGGAACCTGTGGGGAAGATGAGCTAAAAATTGGTCAGTACCCAGTGATTATCCAATAAGTCTCAGAGAGCCGACATACGCACCATAGGGAGTGGGCATGTGAGAGTTAACAGAGTGAAGCAGGAGCAGGGAGAGGTAAGTGCTGGCAGCCCCCGAAGCAGGCAAAGATGTGCGCGACTGCTGTCCAGAGTGGGTACATAGACTATAAAGGAGAGCAACCAAGCATGTGTGGTCACCTCTACTCTGCAGACTGAGAGCATAGGGCACTGAATCAAACAGGTGGACCTTGGACTGACCACCAGTGCTCCTTCTACAGTTATGTAGTAGAAAACAAGCCAAAAATTTTTTTTAAAAGGTTTACTTTGGGTTTGCCTTTTCTAGGTTTTAAGAGAAAGACTTGTCAAGAGAACTTGTCACTTTCACGGGGAGTTGCCAGCTTTCTCTACAATGCGGTCTAACGACATCAGGATTAACGGATCTATGTTAATATGCAAAAAAATCCATAGAACATATTTTTGTTACACACCAAAGGCAACAAATTTCCTGTACAAATTCAACTTTGAGAGAAAAGATGAAACATTGCAGTAAATTTTCTCGGTTCTTAGATAATTCTCCTAATTGAATTACACAGACATGAGCGCCCTGATCTTCACTCCTTGCATGTATATTAGCAAAGAGCAAGCTAGTGGGGAAGGTCAGATAGGCGCTCATGGTCATCGGTACCTAAATTGGTGCTTTCAAATTAAAGTTTAGTGTTTTAAAGGGGTTTTCTGCTACAAGGATTTATTTTTTTTGTTAAAGATCTTGTAAAAACAAATCACTTTGCAATATATGTCCATTAACAGTGTCCTACTATTCCTCGATATCCCCTCTGTATGGGCTGCATCAGCTCCTCAGGTCACTATAGCTACAGACCTGTTCCATCTCTCATGATAGGCTGCCAGCACTGGTCACTATAGCTACAGACCTGTTTGATCCCTCATGATAGGCTGCCAGCGCTGGTCACTATAGCTACAGACCTGGCTTCTACTGCAGCCTAGTGGAAGTCAGTAAACAAGCCCCTGAATTCAAAATGAAACCAAGAAAACAGGACTGAGGTGAGATGAATCAATGAAATGAGACAATCCCTTTAAGTAATTGTGCTATAGAGGGATCAGAGAATAACACCATAGTCTCCTCATAATGATGCCACACTGCATAACACTATAGCGGTTCTACACACTGTTACCTTTATTATAGTTTATCTCTAGGGCCAGACTACAGGAGGGACAAAAGGGGCCATTTCCCCAACAGCACCCGCCACCCAGGGATCTTTACTGCAACTTCAGCACAAGCATGTTTAAGGGGACATGTATGAAAACTGTCTAGGTTTTCATACCAATCTGAGCTCACAGCAACCAATGAGAGCTCATAGCAACCAATCAGAGCTCATAACCAATCAGAGCCCATAGCGACCAATCAGAGCCCATAGCAACCAATCAGAACTCACAGGCAATCAATCAGAGCTTATAGCAACCAATCATAGATCCCCTTTCATTTCATATAGTGCTCTAAATAAATGGGGGTTCTGATTGGTTGCTTTGGGCTCTGGTTGGTTGCTATGATGTCTGATTGGTTGCTATGGGCTCTGATTGGTTGCTATGAGCTCTGATGGGTTGCTATGGGCTCTGATTGCTTATGGGCTCTGATTGGTTGCTGTGAGCGGTGATTGGTTTCTATGAGCTCTGATTGGTTGTTATGAGCTTTGATTGGTCGCTATGAGCTCTGATTGGTTGCTATCGGATCTGATTGGTTGCTATGGGCTCTGATTGGTTGCTATGAGCTTTGATTGGTTGCTATGGGCTCTGATTGGTTGCTATGGGCTCTGATCCCTGCTGTTCACACTTAAGATGCGATGGTGATCGTGACCGCAGCGTCTAGCTGAATAACGAGCAGCGCGCAGCAGCATTCCCCCTCTATTAACCCCCCAACAACATAATTGCAGGAGGGTGATGGAGTGCCATGGCAGCTGAAGCCTCATGCAGGCTTCTGTAGCTGCCATGGATCTACAACTGTTACACTATGTCTATGGCAGGGTGTAATGGGTAATAAGTAAAAATCCTATGTACAGCAATACAATAGCACTGCTGTATATAAGACAAGGGATTTTTCCCCTCTAGTGATCAAGTACCCTAGGTGGACTAAGTATTAAAGTTAAAAAAAAAGTTTAAAAAAAATAAATTTGAAAAGTTTATCTTACCCCATTTTGCCACTTTACAAATAAATAATATAATAAAGTTACAAATCATTGGTATCATCAGATCTGTAAAAGTCTAATCTATTAAAATAGAACATCATATTTCCTGTACGCTGTACAGCATAGAAAAATTTCAAAGACCAAAATATTTATTTTTTTTTGGTCATTATATATCCCCAAAAAATTGGAATAAAAAGTGACCAAAAAGTCGCATCCATCCCAAACTGGTACCAATAAAAATTACACTTAAGCCTGGACTTTTTTCGTCAAATTTTTTTACCCTATTTTCCTAGGTGCGTCTCATGGTCCAGTGCGTCTTATAGGCCGAAAAATATAGTATCTTATGATGATCAATAAAAACTACACTTCAGCCTGGAAAAATATGAGCCCTAATTTGGGTTAATAGAACTTCAAAAACATGGACTTCATAAAAAGAATCCCTTAAGGAGCTGTCACACTGAGCGTTTTTGGTGCATATTTGACGCGTTTCAAGCGGTTTTGGATACAATCTTAGTGCAAAAAGGCACAACATTTAATGCTGTACATTTCTGCTCAAAAAAAACTAGAAAAAATACCAAAAACACAAAAAAAAATGCCCCGTGTGAAAGCTACCTTACAACAACGGTGCATAACTTTTTATTTTGGTTCCTAGATATACCCTTATATAATAGGGTTGATAGCACCAATAAAAAGCCCTTCTACAACTTAATAACAAAAAAAGTAATCTCTCTTGGGAGATGGTGAAGAAAAAACAAGAACAACAAAAAAAATTTGCTTCTTAGTCAAGGGGTTAAACCTGCAAAAATATGGATTTTTTTTTTCTTTTTCTACTGTTTAGATTCAAAGCAGATGAACCATCTTGTTTTGTTACAATAGTTTTGTTTTATGACCTTTTCAGTGGAAAAAGCCTGCTGGCCGGGTGTGCCGTGTTTGTCTCAGATCAGATAAATACAATGTTGACGAAGGGAGTTTTCAGATGGTGTTTGGCACTTTAAAGGGCCGTTCACACGGCTTATTGCAGGGACGGATTGCAGCCGTATTGCACGTCGTACTGCGCTGCAATACGGCTGGAATCCATCCCAGCCATTACGGTAATCCACAGTTCTCATTGATAACTAAGGATTCCGTCTCTCCTCCCCGCTCGGCGAATCCGCCGGGTGGAAAGAAAGTGACATGTTCATTTTGCCGGCGGGATACACGCCATGGATAATGAAAGTCTATGGGGCCGGCAGGCAGTGCCACTGCCCCGCCCCCGTCCCGCCCCTTACTCAAGGTGTAATTGCGGGCGAAATCCGTCCCGCAATTACGCCTTGAATAAGCCGTGTGAACCGGCCCTAAGTGTCAAATTGTTTCTTCAATTGTTTCTGTATTTTTTATTAAAAAAAAAGTTTTAGCAAACATGATACTGACTTTGATAGATAACAGATAGTGTTACACATAAAGACAACAACAATTCATGGTAGTTCAGGGGTGCACAACCACAACAGTGCCAGCCGACAGCCTGAACAGGAAGTGGGAGCCTGAAACTATAGAACCGCCTATAGCCGGAACAGGAAGTGGGAGCCTGAACCTGGTTGTGAGGAACAGGGTCTTTGAAACAGCATGATGAACTTGTATAGAGGAATGGTGAAACCGATCCCATCCTGGTCTGGCTCATGAGCGAAAAAAATATTTCCACAAGACGAAAGGCGCAGATGCCCAAGTAGAAAAGGATATTTTATTGTAAAAGACGACGCGTTTCATGTAGTCTTTTACAATAAAATATCCTTGTATACTTGGGGATCTGCGCCTTTCGTCCTGTAGAAATATTTTTATCGGTCCAGAGCCAGACTGAGACCGGGATCGGTTTCACCATTCCTCTGTACAAGTTCACATTTAGGGCCACATGTATGAAAACTGTTTAGGTCTAAAGCTCACTTTTCTGCCCTTTAGGTTACTATGGGCAAAAAAGTGAGTTTTAGACCTAAACAGATTTCATACATGTGGCCACACATTCTTGGGCGTTCACTACTAGAGGATCGACCAGCGGGAGAGCTACAGCAAGGCGGCGGCCCGGAGGTCTTATCATCTGTCCTTCTACAATCTCTTTGTGTTGTGGAGAGTTGTGCCTCCTAATCCAAATTGCACAACTAATCAAAGTGAGCGGACCGAGTTGTGGCTTTATATATCCTGTGTATTTAGGATAATATACTAGGAGCACTGTGCTCTTTGTCTCTTTGTTTGCTTTTCTCTTTGTGATTGAAACAGCAGGATGAGAGCACTCCTTTAAATGTATAAATAATAACACCATATATCAGAGAACCCATATAGTAGTGTTAAGAAACATAAAGCCACTAACTAGGTATTCCCTGCAAAAAAGTAGTTCTGTTCTGATCAAACTGTTCAAGAAAAGTTTGAGTCAGACTTCTTGATTTTTTTCGAACGCGAACCGAACCGAACAATTTATGGTTCGTTTAAGTAAAATTCGAGTTCGACATGCCAGTTTTAGTTTCATTTTTAGCTGCTTCCTGCACCTTTGGTGACCATCCAATCAGTGCAGAGCACGGAGAAGTGTCAAAAACGTCATCGCTGAGGTATAGGCTCGCATTGGCTGCTAAAATCACATGACCATGTTATATATATATTTCACTGTATTCCCTTGTGAACGCCATTTCCAGTTCACTCTCTGTACTGAACAGACTGCTCTCTATCTGCTTGGTTGCATGCAGGCACAAGATTTGTTTCTTAGCATTTTTAGATAGGAAAAGCTGCTATTTAGATTAGTTAGTTAGGTAGTTAGTTAGGGGGATGTACAGCAAGCTTAGGGAATAATAGACAGCAATAGTTAGGGAGTTTTGTATTGCTGGCTGCATCTTTCCCACACCATATAATCATACTCAGTACCTAAAAGTTCATTTTGGCAGTTTTGGGGGTTCAGTAATTGTATAGCACACAATTTTCAAATCTCCTATACAAAGAAATATATTTTATCCCCTATAACTATGGCCCTGCCAGATGAACCTTCATGTTCCCCGTTGGAATGTTCTTGCTGCCACCACATATAACGCATGTACAAAGCTTGCAGGCAGAGGCGTAACCTTAAGTTCTTGGGCCCTGGTGCAAAAAGTGAAATGGGGCTCTTGCCAGTTACCATGTGCCATTTCCAATACCGGTGTCTTCTTATGTTTCAAAGAGGCTTTTGGCCCCCCTCAGTTACAGCTATAGTTGCACCCAAGGATAGTTATACAGAAGTTCAACTTATCTTTGACTCACCACAGCAATAGTTTTCAGTAGTGTAGTACATAGGGCGACATCTATGAATTCGCATGCGCTATTTTTGTAACCGATCGGCGACTCACCAGTTCTAAATAGAAACAGAGGAGTGTATATACGACAGAATGAATAAAAGTATTATATGGCAAATATTTTTGGCAGAAAACACTCAAAATTGGCACATAGAGTGTTATGCACCAAACTTTAACACATTAAAATGTGTCATCAGGAGCACATTGCACCCAGTTTGGCCGTACACTTGATAATACATCTATAAAACCGGCAATATATGGCAAAAAAATGGTGAAGGCGAATTTATAGATGTCGCCCCTGGTATTAAATTTGGGTAAACCTTTACAATATTTTTTTGCAGTTAAATGAATTGTACTTTGCAAATGTTTTTGCAGCTTTGATTACAATTTATTAACTTCTTTATCCAAAATACTAAGGGCAACATGTATGAAGCTTGATGCCAACACGTGAAATAGAGGGGTGTAGAATGGCACAGTATGTATGAACCTGTCATATGTGGGTTCATACATCTTGTTTGTGGTATGCCTTGCATAGTACAGCACATCTTTGGCTCATAGAATATCTTTGGCTCTCAGAACATCTTTGGCTCTCAGAACATCTTTGGCTCTCAGAACATCTTTGGCTCTCAGAACATCTTTGACTCATAGAACATCTTTGGCTCATAGAACGTCTTTGGCTCTCCGAACGTCTTTGGCTCTCCGAACTTCTTTGGCTCTCAGAACGTCTTTGGCTCTCCGAACGTCTTTGGCTCTCCGAACGTCTTTGGCTCTCCGAACGTCTTTGGCTCTCAGAACATCTTTGGCTCTCCGAACATCGTTGGCTCTTAGAACATCTTTGGCTCAAAGAACAACTTTGGCTCTTAGAACATCTTTGGCTCATAGAACGTCATGGGCTCTCCGAACGTCTTTGGCTCTCCGAACGTCTTTGGCTCTCCGAATGTCTTTGGCTCTCCGAACGTCTTTGGCTCTCCGAACGTCTTTGGCTCTTAGAACATCTTTGGCTCTCCGAACATCGTTGGCTCTTAGAACATCTTTGGCTCATAGAACATCTTTGGCTCATAGAACATCTTTGGCTCATAGAATATCTTTGGCTCTCAGAACATCTTTGGCTCATAGAACATCTTTGGCTCTCAGAACATCTTTGGCTCATAGTACATCTTTGGCTCTTAGAACATCTTTGGCTCTCAGAACATCTTTGTCTCTTATAACATCTTTGGCTCTTATTACATCTTTGGCTCTTAGAACATCTTTGGCTCTCAGAACATCTTTGGCTCTCAGAACATCTTTGGCTCTCAGAACATCTTTGGCTCTCAGCACCTCTTTGGCTCTCAGAACTTCTCTGGCACTCAGAACATCTTTGGCTCTCAGAACATCTTTGGCTCATAGTACATCTTTGGCTCTTAGAACATCTTTGGCTCTCAGAACATCTTTGGCTCTCAGAACATCTTTGGCGCATAGAACATCTTTGGCGCATAGAACATCTTTGGTTCTTAGAACATCTTTGGCTCTCAGAACATCTTTGGCTCTTAGAACATCTTTGGCTCTTAGAACATCTTTGGCTCTCAAAACATCTTTGGCTCTCAAAACATCTTTGGCTCATAGAACATCTTTGGCGCATAGAACATCTTTGACGCATAGAACATATTTGGTTCATAGAACATCTTTGGTTCATAGAACATCTGGCTCATAGTACATCTTTGTTTAATAGTATAGCACATCTTTGGCTCATAGTACATCTTTGGCTAATAGCATATCTTTGGGGCATAGCACATCTTTGACTCATAGAACATCTTTGGTCTTAGAACATCTTTGGCTCTCAGAACATGTTTGGCTCTCAGAACATCTTTGGCTCATAGAACATCTTTGGCTCTGAGAACATCTTTGGCTCTCACAACATCTTTGGCTCTCAGAACATCTTTGGCTCATAGAACATCTTTGGCTCATAGAACATCTTTGGCTCTCAGAACATCTTTGGCGCATAGAACATCTTTGGTTCATAGAACATCTTGCTCATAGAACATCTTGCTCATAGTACATCTTTGTTTCATAGTATAGCACATATTTGGCACATAGTACATCTTTGGAACATAGCACATCTTTGGCTCATATTACATCTTTGGTTCATAGTACATCTTTGGCTTATAGCATATCTTTAGTGCATAGAACATCTGGCTCATAGTACATTTTTGGTTAATAGTATAGCACATCTTTGGTGCATTCAAAAGTGCCGTGCCTGGCTTAAATTTTGGTGTACGACTGTTCATACATAGAACAGGGCTATGACAGTTTTTTAGTGCAAGATACGGCAAAAATAAGGCCCAGCCCTGTTCATACATGTTGCCCTAAGTGACTTGACAAGTGGAAGGAGCCATGCAAGGACTGCAAACCTAAGGGACACAGGTCAAAAGAATTCCAAGTGGATCACATCATAAATCTTTAATTTTTCTGTTTCCGAGTACAACTTTGTAATAACTTTAAACAAATTGCTCAGATGCTTCTCAAAGGTTACAGAAAAAGTCAACAGGAGGAGTTGGGTCCACGCCTAAAAGAAACACAGAGAATACCCCGTTAAACTGGAATCCCCTTGGTTTCACAAATCCTCTCATGATCTTTCACAATGAGAAAAATATTTCATGCTGCAGTAGACAATCACCGGAGCCTGAAAAACAATAAATACCCTGAAAAGACATTGAAAGAGGAAAACAATTCTACAAACACTGATTCAGACCTATACCTTATCAAAGTGTAAAATCAGTATTGTACGCCTTCTAATATTTCCCATTTATCTCGGTTACGCTAACATACTGTAAAATTGTGCATAAATCTGTCATCTGCACAGTTATTCTATGAAAATGAACCAACGCGAGCAGCATTCCCAGCAAAGTCATTCATTTAGAATGTTTTAAATATATATATATTTTTTTAGAAAAATCTGGTTAATAATGCAAAATAAGAGAAATTTAATGGTGGATCTGCTGCTTAGTGCATTTTCCTCAACTTTCTTTATCTTTCACTGGTTGCAGCTAATCCACATGGATGTTCACACAACGAGGATTCCACCTTTAAATCCTCGTTGAAAACTGAAAGAAAATGATCTTCATTTACCTCAATTGGAAAAAACGTGTTGTATATCGTATGAAGTGTATTCTCCTTGCACATTTTTCAAATCCAATGCATGGTCAAAAAAAAACTTTGATCATGCTCATTCTTTGGTCAAAAATTTGTGGAAATTTACTATTTATGTCAATGGGGATGGCTAAAATCCTCATGTAATAAGTGACCGAAACATTCGTACATCGTATTGCATGTGGATTTTAACATGGATCCACATCCAAAACCAAAAGGCATAAATAGGACTCTTTCTGAGGGCAAACTGCCTGTAAAGCCAAATCCGAAAAACGCATCTAAATCCACATGTAATAAGCATGTACATAAATAAAAAAAAATACCAACCAGTTTGGCTGCATTTGGCTGGATTTGAGCACACGGTATCTCTCTGAATACCTCAGAATTCATCCGGCTGCTTCTGTCCTGTGTCACATCATCAATAAACACTAGTGACCCAGTGCCACTGGCAGCCATGCATGCCCAAGTGGTCACACTGCCTCCGCCGTGTTTTACAGATGATGTGTTATGCTTTAGATCAATGTTTCTCAACTCGAGTCCTCAAGTCCCAACGGCAGGGCCTGGTTTCAGGATCTACCACAGAATGCACTGACAATAATGATATAACCTGTGCAGAATGCACTGACAATAATGATATCACCTGTGCAATGCTGAGGAAATCTTGAAAACTTGACCTGTTGGTGGGTCTTGAGGACTGGAGTTGAGAAACACTGCTTTAGGTCATGAGCTGTACCACACCTTCACCATGCTTTTTTCTTTCCATCATTTTAGTAGAGGTTGATATTGGTTTCATCTGTCCAGAGAATGTTCTTCCAGAACTGTGCTTGTTTTTTAGATGTTTTTTAGCAAAGTCCAATCTAGCTATTTTATTCTTGAGGCTTATGAGCTTGCACCATGCAGTGAACCCTCTGTATTTACTGTCATGCAGTATTCTCTTTATGATAGATTTGGATATTGATACGCCTACATCCTGGAACATATTCAGAGACACTGTGTGCTCAAATCCAGCCAAATGCAGCCAAACTGATTAGTGGGCATTTCATTATACAGATGGACAATGACCCAAACCATAAAGCCAAAGCAACCCAGGAGTTTATTAAAGCAAAGAAGTGGAATATTCTTGAATGGCCGTCAGTCACCTGATCTCAACCCAATTGAGCATTTCACTTGTTAAAGACTAAACTTCATATCGAAAGACCACAAACAAACAGCAACTGAAAATGACTGCACTAAAGGCCGAGGCAGAGCATTAAAAAGGAGGAAACACAGCATCCGATGATGTCCTTGAGCTCAAGAATTCAGGCCGTCATCGTCAACAAAGGGTTTTCAACCAAGTATTAGAAATTAACATTTTATTTACAATTATTTCATTTGTCCAATTATTTTTGGTCCCTTTAAAAACAGGGCGGCCCATGTTAAGGAGCTGAAGTTCCTAAACTCTTGATCCAATTTTAATGTGGATCCCTTCAAATGAAAGCTCAAAGTCTGGACTTTATGTCCATAAGACTATAACGTGAATATGTTTCAGTAAACAGGTACAAAAAACAAAATTTGTCTCAGTGTCCAAATATATATGGACCTAACTGTACATCAGCTAGTATAACATATGGCACAAAGATGTCATAAAAGCTATGAAAGCTTCTTTTCTTATTCATGACACAGAATTATCTTCTTATAACCAGGGTTTCACTTGAGCATTACATATTTTTTGGTGCTTTTCTGACATAATATACTTAGGAATACATAAGAAATAATACAGCCTCACCATGACTACGCCCTGTTCTCAAGAACTTTAAGTATTATACACTAAACACATAACAAGAGGATTTTGCAAATTTTATGAAAACCCTTGTGTAACTCATCTAAAGGTATCATAACCATCTACAGAAACATCTACATTTTCTACGTTCCACAATAGTATTTCTATACAGAACTGAGCAAAAATGGTGTTACCATTACAACAGGCCAACCATTACTGGAAAAGTAATATGGCGCACACTCTCCTGGGGGAAATTCTTAGTGTCAGATCTGAGACCCACTCACCTTGAGTAACAAACTAATAAAATATCCAATACAGGATTGTGGGCAGACAACTCACTGGTGGACACTGGTGGGTGTAAAATAGCTTGTGGACCCAACTAAAATAAAGTAAGAGATGGGATGATATGTTACCCTGAGTAAATCCCATTGATATTGAGTGTAAAATTCCTACCATCTTCTGATGAAGAAGCACATCCACCATGATGTCCAGTTGTAACTCTCCGCTAAATGTGGAGACTATAATTCAGTTCATTTTCTTTTTTTTAATTTTCATCTGTTTTTTATTACTGGATGCATATGTGTGGCTTGCACTATGCAGTGATCCCTCTGTATTTACTTTCATGCAGTATTCTCTTTATGGTAGATTTGGATATTGATACGCCTACATCCTCGAACGTATACATAGACACTGTGTGCTCATATCCATCCAAATGCAGCCAACCTGATTGGTCGGAGTTTCATAATACAGATGCAAAATGACCCTAAACATAATGCCAAAGCAACCCAGGAGTTTATTAAAGAAAAGAAGTGGAATATTCTTGAATGGCCAAGAGTAACAAACTAATAAAATATCCAATACAGGATTGTGGGCAGACAACTCACTGGTGGACACTGGTGGGCGTAACATAGCTTGTGGACCCAACTAAAATAAAGTAAGAGATGGGATGAGATGTTACCCTGAGTAAATCCCATTGATATTGAGTGCAAAATTCCTACCATATTCTGATGAAGAAGCACATCCACCATGATGTCCAGTTGTAATTCTCTGCTAAATGTGGAGACTATCATTCAGTTCATTTTCTGTTTTTTTAATTTTCATCTGTTATCCAGAACTTATATTTTGGTAAGAGAAGTCATTAACTAGCTTTAGAATATAAGTTGTTCCTACCCCACCTCATACCTGTAAAACTTACTAAATTACATTGGGAAACAACTATTAAAGGGATGGTTTTAGAGATGGGCGAAATTCCCGAAATTCGTTTCGTTCACTTGGCCGAATTTCTCGGCAAAAAATAACGTCGTTACGAATTACTTCGGCACGAATCACGTTAAAAAACAGCTATTACCAGGCTGCACAGAGCCTGCAGGGGGCTGTAGAACGTTGTGCCATGCTTAAATATGCAAAGGGAGCTTGGTTTGGTCTTCATACAATGTTTTGTTTTAGTGTGACACGCACATGACTGCCTCAGCTATTAAAATCGCTTCACTATAAAATTCCCTGGGCACTTAAGACGGCAAAACTGACCAAAAAACTGAAGCGGGAATGTTGCCTGAAAAGTCTCCAGCGAAAAGCTGAAAAAAACAAGCTGGAGCCAGTTGGGAACATCGACAGAGTGTGGAGGTGACGGCGCGCCACAGCAGCTGAGGGCAGACAGTGCACAATGACATTCTGGGGGTTTGGCAAAAACAGAATAGGTCACAGAGTGGGGACAAAGACACAGTGTAGGTCACGGGAGCAGCTGCTGGTCAGACGTGCACAAAGAAAAGTGTGTAGGGCAAGCGAAGCCAAAAGCAATGGGATGGGCAGACTGGCACAGTGACAGAAATGTAGGGACGGCAGCGCCCCAGCAGCACAGAGGTCAGACAGTGGCACAAATGCCCCCAGGGGTGTAGGTCACGACAGCAGCCACAGCGCAGCAGAGGGCAGACGTGGCACAATGACCAGTGGGTAGGTCACGGCAGCACCAACACACATGAGGGAGACAGTGGCCCCAATGACACAGTGGGGGTCACGGCAGCAGCGCATGAGGTCAGGCAGTGCACAATGACATTCGGAGGTGGGAAAAAACAGGAGTAGGCCACAGAGTGGGACAATGACAGATGTGGGGCTCACGGGAGCCCACAGCGGCCCTGAGTCAGACAGTGGGACAAGCAGAGTGGGAGGTGGGTGGCAATACCAGCCCCTTAAAGATGGTGTGGCAGATGGAGAAACTGTCACAATGTTGGCATCAGGGGGGGGGCGGCATCGAATAGTGCGAGGCAGGTATTTGAACCCAGCCTTTCTCACAGTTTGGTGAGGGGTCATGGCTGATCAGTCTGGCCTAAGGCATTGGTGTGTGGAATCCTGGCCGGTCCCACGCCCAAAAATTTTAAAATCGTGTTACATTTCCCCCGGGAAAAAGCGGGTTCTCCTTGGGGGAAACGAGGCCCCCCGCCCCACGAACACCCCCCTCTGATCCACACTACGGGCCGGGGCAGGGCACTTCCCCCCTGCAAACTCGGCGTTCGGTCC